>PVIU01007299.1:19168-93298 GCA_004026605.1 Ondatra zibethicus | reverse complement strand
AGAGAGAGAGAGAGAAAGAGAGAGAGAGAGAGGAGAAAGGAAGGAAGGAAGGAAAAGGGGAAAGGGAAGAAAAGGCAAAGGGAAGGGAAGGCAAGACAAAGAAAGACAGCACAGCTTTCAGGGGTCTAAGTGGCCTTTATAAAAAATGTTTTATTTCACCTAAGATTCCACCATGTTGGACTTCTGTTAAGCCCTGTTGCCATGTCAGGTGGGTAATCTGTAGGTCACATAATTCCATAATTATACTGTGCCAGTCTGGGTAGAATGGTCCCCAAAGCTCACATGTTCATAACATGGTCCCAGTCTAGAGGCATGCCCTTGAGGGGATATTTTGCTCCCCGCCTCGGCTCACTTGCTCTCCACTTTCTGGCTGCTGTGAGGAAAGCAGCTTGAGTCTGATGGAGACAGCCAAGCATAGACCCAAACCTCTTGATCTGTGAACTTTTTGGGGTTTAGGTGAGAAGTACCCCCAATAGGCTTGCTTAACTGAACGCTTGATTTCCTGTGGGTAGCGCTGTTTGGGGAGGGCATGGAGTCTTTCAGAGGGGTGGCCTTGCTGGATGGAGGAGCACACCACTGGGGATGACTTGGAGGGGTTAGAGCCTCATCCCAGCTCTGGCTCACTCACTTAGCATCGTCTGTGTAGCTGGATGTGATTCTCAGCTCTCTACCCCTGCTTTGCCGCCACACCTCCCTGCCATCATGGGCCTCGAGTCCTTGGGGGCCATAATCCGAAATAAATTATCATCTATAAGTTTCTTTGAGTCAGAGTGTTCATCACAGAATCAGAAACCAACTGGTATAGGACCCAAGTGCTCCTTTTGTACCTTTAAACCGTTTGTCTCGGGTGCTCTGTTACAGCAACAAAAAGCTGACTAACAAGCTATTAATGTTTACGCAGGTTTGGCTAAAGAATAGAGATGTGCCTATTAATAAAGATGTCGGTAGGATGAGGGGACAAATCTTCCAGTTCTGCACCAGATAATGGAAATATTCAAAGCTCTAGAAACGGTAGTTCTTAACCTGTGGGTTAGGACCCCTTTGAGACGGTTAAATGATCCTGTCACAGGGGTCTCCTAAGACTATTAGAAAACACAGGGATTTACATTACGATTCATGACAGTAGCAAAATGACAGTTATGAAGTAGCAACAAGAATAATGTTATGGTTGGAGGTCACTACAGCATGAGGAACTGTATTAAAGTGTCTCGGTGTTGGGAAGGCTGAGAACCACTGGTCTAGAGGCTTCCAATTACCTGCTCTGTGTAATCCTTGACCATGCAATGCCTTGATGAGAACATACTCAATATTGCTAAGAACAGACATGAAATCAGAGTGTGTAACATGTTCTTCAGACACAGAGTTAAAATATTTCCAAAACTCCTGTGGATGAAAAATATGTTTAATTAAATTGAGAGCTCAAATCATCACAGACCTACAGCCTTAAAAAGAGAACATGGCTCTTTCATAAGTGACTTCAGACATGAGCCCTGCTCAGGTTAATGAACTGACAAAGATCTGCTGTGACCTAATGGGCAGGGGGCATCCAAAGGGGATGTGCAAGCTGAAGGGTGAGACGCATCTCAGGCAGGATGCCATTTCATCATCTCACTAGGAACAGTATGCAAATGAGGGCTCAAGAAGACTTTCTGGAATTTTACATTTAATATATCTGAGCTATAGTTGAACTCGAATATCCAAAGCTGTTGACAGCAAAGCCGTGCTTTTGTGAGGCCATGAAATGTGAATCACACTTAGAACTCTTGATAAACTCACTGGAGCTTAGACCAGGGCCTTCTTGCTGTCTTTTATTACACTCTAGGCTTTTGTTACCTGACAGCCAAGTTCGCATCCCTAAGGAACGCACATATGTGGAACCACCACACATCACCTCTTTCATTCCCACGTCGTAAGCCTGTCTCACTCCATTCTCTGGCGCTGGGGCATCCATATAAATGGTGTGCTTCCTGGCCTGACCTCCTGTGATAAGAACTTGAGGTTCGTAATTGGATGTGCCGGAGCCATGGGTAGAGTAGAAAGCCACACTGTACCGCAGTTTCCTGCCGTAAGCCAGGAGCTAACAAATGACAAACTCGTGTTATTCTGGTGCTGCAGCCTTGGTGTAAAGACGTTTTGTGGAAAGCTTGCCATTACACAAAAGGCACTGCATGCTACGACGTGTCCAATCATGAACATGTGCTCTGGGATCAGCCTTCTCATCTGCACAGTAACATTCCATGCTATGACGTGTCCAATTACGAACATGTGCTCTGGGATCAGCCTTCTCATCTGCACATTCCATGCTATGACGTATCCAATCACGAACATGTGCTCTGGGATCAGCCTTCTCATCTGCACAGTAACATTCCATGCTATGACGTGTCCAATTACGAACATGTGCTCTGGGGTCAGCCTTCTCATCTGCACATTCCATGCTATGACGTGTCCAATTACGAACATGTGCTCTGGGATCAGCCTTCTCATCTGCACAGTAACCGTCTATGAGATAGACCTAGGCTAAGCTTCCCAGTGATTCCACCAAAGGTAGTGTCGCCACACACCCCCGGCGCACAGGACAAGGATTCTAATTACTTTCAGGCTCCTTTGAATTAAAATCATCCATATCCACACAACCACTGGAGCAGATTTATAAAAGTTAAAGATCAAAGTGAGCCTGCATGGTGGAGAGGATCAGTTACCCTAGCATTCAAGACGCTGAGGCAGGAGGATGGAAAATTGAACCCTATCCCAGAAAACTCAGCATGATCAGATTGAACTAGAAGGAACAGTTCTCAAAGCCGGCAACCGTGCTCACCAACCGACCGCTGCTCTCCCCAGGGCAGACCTAGCACTGAGGAGTACATTCAGCAGCTACTAGCAACTACAGTATAGGCTTCTTCAATTATTGCTTTAGAAGGGAGAAAAATAATGTGAACTAAGGAAACTGTAAAAGATTTACAAATCTAAACATCTGAAGACCCACACCTCTGCAGGGGTTTTCTGTAAGCACTGAATGTCCCCACTCTCACTCAGAAGAGCCATTAAGTAGCCAGGTCCTTTAATGATGGGCAGAAGCAGCGCACTCTGGTTCTCTCTCTGGGAAGGGAATGGGCGGGGCTGGCGTGTGCTCACCTGATCTCCCTCAAACTGGTTTGGGGGCCGCCAGTAAAATGTCTCCCCATGGACGTGCTGGCGGACAGCCTCTGCATCCAGCAAGGTGTCAGGGTCCTGGAAATGCACGCCTTCAACCGTGCCCTTGAGGTTGCTCTGGGAAACCGCATGCAGGAGGAGCTGATCAGAGGCAAGCATTATCTAGGCACGGAAAGGAGAAAGACGCCTTCAGGTTAAGTACCCACGACTCAGTGGGTAACAGACCTGCGGTGTAAGGATGAGGACCCATGATGTGCCAGCACTCATTTAAAACACTCGGTGGGGCTGCATGTGTGCCCATAACCCAGTACTATAGGGTACAGAGAAAGGATAGCTGCAGTTCACAGGCCACTAGCCAACTCCAAGTGCAGTGCAAGACCCAGGCTCCAGGGACTATAGTGGAAAGTAATAGAGCAGGGATATTTAATATCCTCCTGCTGGCTTCTACACACAGACACACACACACACATGCACCCATGGCACACATATGCATACATGCACACACTCATACACATATACACATAATGCATGCGTGAACACATGCATACATGCATACACACTTGCATGCATGCATACACATATACTCGCACACACATGCACATACAACACACATATACGTACATGCACACACAAACACGCACACACATGTGCACCCCCCATACACACATGCACACTCATACACATACACACATGCACCCACCACATACACACATGCACGCACTCATACACATACGCACATACATGCACACACAAACACTTTAAGAGCCCAGATCTGATCTGTTAGATCCCCGAGTAATCCACAGATGAAATAGCATCACTTTAAGGCTAGAGAGTAAAGCGTTTTCCTTTCGATTGCGTGTCTGGATCAGGAAGACCTGAAGCACGGTGATTAGGTTCAAACTATTGCTCCCCTGGAGCAAGTATCAACGACAGTAGGCATTCCTTGGAGATGTTGCAGCTGTTTCTTCTTTCCAGGAAAAGCTTTCAATGGACCAGCTGAAGGTTGGCATAGAAATCCTTCAACTGTTTATGCCACTGGACAGCAGAAGTTCTCAGAGCACTCTGTACGCCAAGCAATTCCCTATCCTACAGTTTCTAGTGTCTTTGCTCCCTCCCAATGTCTACCTCACTCTCCAAGGTGAAAGAAGGCTAAGACCTTTTCAGCTGTGTGTATGGGACTTACCGGAGCCTCACATACCCTCCACCTCTGAACAGAGCTGGGACAGACCAAAGCAGAAGCATGGGCTGCAGCCCGGGGGCTGTCAGTTTGCAAGGCAAAGGTGCTGGCTCGGCACTCACTGCACTGGAGTCCCAGGACATTCTCCTAAAGGTGAAAGAATAAGAAAAGAAAGGAATTAGCGTCTGAAAAAAAAGAGATGTGATTTTAAACATACATAGATACCAACGAATAAAAAGCAACACTGACTTACATGACTTACAAGCATTCTTCAACTCAGTGTTCTGGGGCCACATCCCTAACTGAAGCTAGTGACCATTAGTTCTCTCAAACAGCAGAGCTCCCCAAGTATTACTGAGGATCAAAACTGCGGTGCAAGGAGCTGGAAATAACGTATTCCCTAATGCGAATCTCCAGTGGTCCCCAGCTGACCCTGAGGGCCTCCAGGTAGAGCGTCGGGCTACGTGAAGACAGTCTAGGTCCTTGCCATCCTGACTTGAGCAAGGACGATTGCTAGCAGACATGCGAAGATTCTTAGAAAGTGTGCCCCAGTGACTCTTTGCTTCACCACTGCTAGCTGCACACCAAGCCACCACCATCAGGCTGGTACCTCATCCTCCTTGCAGAGACGACCAGAGAAGGTGGCAATGATCTGGCAGCAAAGCATGTTGGGAAAGCTAACGGACACATGCGCAAGCTGTATCCAGAGAAGTTAGGTCACCAGACATGTGGAAGTGGTAAAAATTCTATTCTAAAAATCTTTCATTCTTTCAGGAAAGAACATGGATGAAGACTCTAATGTCAGATATCAAAGTAAAATACTGTTCAAGGAAGTATTTTAAACTATGCTTTTAATCACTAGAATCTAAGGTAAATAGTCAGAACCCCAGGAGTGGGAAGGAGGAGGCCAGAGGAAGGAAACAGGCTCAATGGCCCACAAGTGCTTTGCAGGAGCAGGTTCCACCGTCCTCTGTGCAGCTGCAGAGCTCCTGTTCCAGGTCACAGGTGTCTGCCAGCGTCCCCCTCAGGTCACAGTCGCAAGGAACACAGTCAGGAAACCTTCTGGAACCCAAGGAGCTCTGCCCACCAAACCCTTCTTTGCAATGGCGCTGGCCAGAGAGAACATCACATTGGGGATCTGTGGAGCCAGCAATGCTGCAGTTGCAAGCCTGTGAGAGTGAGGTGAGGGGGAATATAAAATTAAAATTAGCTGGAAAGATGGCTCAGAGGTTAAGAGCATTGCCTGCTCTTCCAAAGGTCCTGAGTTCAATTCCCAGCAACCACATGGTGGCTCACAACCATCTGTAATGGGGTCTGGTGCCCTCTTCTGGCCTGCAGGCATACACACAGACAGAATATTCTATACATAATAAATAAATAAACATTTGCTGGGCAGTGGTGGCGCATGCCTTTAATCCCAGCACTAGGGAGGCAGAGGCAGGCGGATCTCTGTGAGTTTGAGACCAGCCTGGTCTACAAGAGCTAGTTCCAGGACAGGCTCCAAAGCCACAGAGAAACCCTGTCTCAACAAAACCAAAAAAAAAAAAAATTTAAAATTAATATAAGCGCAGAACCTATGTCCTCAGAAAACACACAAACTGAGACACTAGAAAAACATTGTGTGGGGCAGTAATTTAGATAAGCTGACCTCATACTGTTCCTCCATGGAACCATTCTGTCAGGGACCAATGGGACAAGAGCTACACAGCAGGGCATGCGTGTACATTGGTGACACGTGGACAATGCATCAACACTGTGAACTAGAACTGCATCTAATGGTGCTATCAACTCAGCAGACTTATTTTAGAGACCAAACAATGGCCCCAGTACTTTAAACCCCAAAGTACACCTAATTCTATCCTAAGAAAAAAAATTGTTTAAAGATCTATTTATTATGTATAAGTGTTATACTGGCATGTAAAACTGCATGCCAGAAGAGGGCACCAGATCTAATCATGGATGGTTGCGAGCCACCATGTGGTAGCTGGAAGTTGAACTCAGGACCTCTGGAAGAGCAGCCTGTGCTCTTAACCTCTGTGCCATCTCTCCAGCCCTCTAAGAAAATTATTTACAGAAAACTATAGCTCTCAGACTCAACCTAATCTTCTAATGAAACTATTTACAACTCCATTGGAAAATAGAATATAAATTAGACTAAAACATATTTAAAAGGCAATATTTCTATCTATCTAGTTTATCAATATCTATATCTATCTATCTACAGATCAATCTATCTAGATATCTAGATATATATTGATGTCTATAGATATCTATTAATATAGATTTATCTATAGATAGATATTGATATCCACCTCTATATATCTATATATATTGATAGATATGAATAGGTATCAATATCTATATTTATCTATAGGTTTTAGATAGATATAAATATTGATATAGATAGAGATACTGCCTTTTAAATGTGATTTACTTTAATCTATAGTTATCTATAATCTATAATCATCTATCTATAGATAAATATAGATAGATGACTATAGATATAGATAGATATTGTCTTTTGTAACTAAATATATAAATATTGCTTATATAGTTATTATAGATAGATATAGATACTACTTTTTAAATATGTTTTAGTCTATCCTATATTCTATCTATGGATATTGCCTCTTATCTAAATAGATATATAGAAATTACCTATATAGATAGTGAGTTCTAGCTATCAATTTCAAAGCTAAATTCTTGATGAAACCCTGAAAGACGCTACTCTTCTGCATTATCCCTGAGTCCATTATGTGTGTGTTTATCTTTTTAAAGGTGGGGTCCCCTTAGTCCAGCTTCCCAGGCTATCCTAGAGCTAGGCTCAAACAATGCCCCTGCCTCAGCCTCCCAAGTAGCTGGGACTACAGGTGCACCACCAGTGTGTCCAGCCGTACTCATTTTAAATATAAACTATGGGGATATTTAACTGCTTAAAACCAAGTGACTGGATATAAGAAAGTTTGCCCTAAGGAAGGCGCTCTTATCCCAGCGTGATGACAGAACCCACCTGGCACCCTGCTCTGGTCCAGGTTCCAGGACCCTCTTCACACTCCCTACACTTCAGACCCTGGGTATGAGGAGGGCGGAGGCACTCTCCAGAATCGGGGTCACAGTTATTCTGAGTATGTGCACAGTCGCAGGCTAAGACAAAAGAAGCGTCACAGAGTTAGATGTTTGATGGGATTCACGGGTGATAGCACAAGGGACCTCTCTTTTGTATCAACTATCAGAACCACTGTTAAAGAGATGTAATCATTCCTGAGACCTCTTCATAGCTCCTGGAGGGAGGTGCCCCCACGTCTGAGAGATCATCAGCGTGAAAGAAGTGGGACGGACATGCCTTGATGGCCGGAAGAACAGATGGCTCAGACGGTGGTTCTCAACCTGTGTGGGTCGTGACCCCTTTGGGTTCATTGACCCTTTTACAGGGGTCACACATCAGATATTTACATTGCAATTCATAACAGTAATAAATCTCTAGTCATGAAGTAGCAGTGAAATAATTTTATGGTTGGGGTCACCACAACATGAGGAACTGTATTAAAGGGTCACAGCACTAGGAAGATTGAGAACCACTGCTCGAATGTCATCAAGTCCTCACCATCTGCCAACTGTTGCATTAGATGTGACCCTCAGTCCTTACAAAAGTCTCTGGATGCTGACTGCAATTAAGGTCTCAAAAACTAAGACTACACCCACACAAGTAGGTGGGGACCCAGGACTAAATGCTTGTAACTAGAAACAGAAAAGGGTATGGGAACCCACTGTAAAGACAAGAGAAAAGTAAAGAAATGTCACGGAAGTTATTCTGACATCAAGGAAGATCACAGAGAAGGTTTTACAGGGAACATAAGGAACTCGAGAGCTTACGCGTACAGCCACCATCCTGGTACCCATAGAGGCCATGTGAACACCTGTCGCATGTCTTCCCACCTGCATATGGTACACAGGGACACTGGCCTTACTCTGTGCAGTTGTCTGATGTGGAACCCTCTACACTGTAGTTACAGGGCACACAGCCACGCCCTGTGTCCGTCCAGCCCATAATAGCCAGGCTATGTCACAAGAGAGGAAGGAGCACGAGTCAGTGGTATACGCACACACTGGAATGTTCTCCAAGTCACACACACAAGACATTGCACAGACTCATCACGTTCTCAGCACATGTCTGTTCCTGAGCACGCTGCATGCGTGCTCTTTAGATGGGAAGGTACAGCACGGACCAGTCCAGAGTGCGCTCGTCCCACATGAATTCAACTCCCCGTGGACCTAGGCTAAGTGTCAATCATGCAACACTGGCAAGCAACTGAATAGCCTGCAGTGATTGGTAGATGTCTTACCAGGCACTGGTCACACTGCCGGCCTGTCACTTGAGGTTTGCATCACACAGCCGAGTCTCCAGATGGCACATGCCAGAAAGGGAGCCGTTTTCATGGCAGTTACAGCCTAGGACGCACAGGACACATAATGCTTTTATAAAAACAGTGTGGGTTAGAGTAAAATCCTTTTACTTCCCAAAGTAAAAGGCATAAACATTCAACATGCCAGATCACAGAGCTAACATACTTCACAGACAGTGAGAGCCAAGCCAGGTTGTAAAGCAACCACAGCAGAGAGAGCACTGACCCTGGACACTGCAGACTTAGCCTGAGCCAGGCCTGGATCCGCTTCTTGGCTAACCCCAACTTGCCTAAGAACCTGGCTTCTTTCTGGCCTTTGGTTTTCCTTGGTGTTTGTGGACAATGCCATAGCTTTGCCTGAGATCCTGAGGGACTGCAACCCTGCTGCCCATTGCCTGCTGTCCTAGAGGGGTCTTACTCTTTCATTGTGTAGCTTAATTCCAATTGTGACTCCTAACTCCTCAGCCCTGCCCCAGGCAACACATGGACAGATGCACTCTGATGGAGCATCCCTCTCTCCCCTCCCTCCCTCCTTTTCCCCTCTCTCCCTTGCCCTATCCCTCTGAAGGTATGTCTCTCAGCACTCCTCCTCTTCCCCATCCCTCTTTCCCTTAGGATGCCCATCAACCTCAACTCAGACTGACGGGTCAAAGCCATGATTGATTTCATCTCCTAATGTGCACCAACATTTTTTTTTTCTGTACGGCTGGCACCACCTTTTCTCCAAGCTGTAATATAAGACCAACACACTCACCTGGGGTTATCAAAATATTTAAGTGGCATTATTTTTCATGCATCCTTTCCTAAGACTGTGCAAAAACAAGACCTGCACAAGGCCAAGCCAGCAGAAATTGCAGCGGGAACCAGGGAGGGGACCCATGAAGCTGAGGAGTGATCGGCAGCTGATGGCTACTAGAAAGTTCTCTTCAGAGATGCAACGCCCCTTTTCACTGCCCATGCTTAAGTGGATGGCCCCAGCTCCGAGGTCCACATCATAGCAGCACTAAACGGACTCAGTGGGTTTACAAACAAGGTACATAAAGTTGTGAGGGAGAAGTCGTAGGGAGATTGGAGGACTTGGAGGGCTGGATTTGATCAAAGTACACTGTATGCATGTTTAAAACTCACACAATAAAGAGTTTTGTGAACAAAGCAACAATACAAATGCCGAGGGCTCCAGTATTAGCCCCAAAGCTAGGTCCCCTCAGGCATGAAACTGATTGTCTCAGTAAGTGGCTTCACAGCATCCCTGTGTTCAAGACTCCAAACAGAACTTAGCGAATCAGGGTGAGGCAGCGCAGGAGCAGACCACCGGGATACTCCACCACCATGCTTGAGAAAACCTCCTCCCTGGTCATGAAGGATATGCCTTTTCCAGACTTCTGACCTTAGAGGTGACAGCGAATTAAGCCGCTGTAGAGCACAGAGGGAGGAACTGAGTATCAGATCTACTTCTGACCAACAGGAGACCCACAATCAGTACACAAGGTACATTAAGGTCTCCGCCAGGCTGAGTTCTTTTGACAAGTGTTAAGAGATTCATATGGCAATATATAACAACTATGACCACATTGCTCATGCACTCACCTCAGAAATTTTTGGCAGTCACAGCATCTCCATAGAAGCCATCTGCACACCTTGGGCACATCTGTGTTCCACAAGCACTTCAGACATTCCCTGGTGACAGAGTCACAGTGGCCAGCCTTGAAGGGATCAACATTGTCACTGCAGTTGTATGGTACACAGGTTCCCCCTGGCACTGTTGGGTTTCCATAGTAACCGTCTGCACATCTGTGTCCAGGATGGAAAGCAGGATCTAATAAATAAGAGGGTTTGAGATAATACCCCACCAGCCAGGGCCTCCCTGGGTGGCTAATAAACCAGACTCTTCCCTTAAGATTTGCAATGGAAAAAGGGTGACTCTGTCCAGACAGTCACAAATCTTCCTTGCCTGTTATGAGGTGGGAACAGATTCAAAATGAGCATAAACGCAGATGATGTGCAACCACGTCCAGAGCCAATTCTGACCACTGCTGGCCACTCAGGATGTCACCCTGCTCTTGACAGGATCCCCCAGGGGCAGAGACACCAAGGCTTACATGTGGGAAAACACAACACTGACTTTTGGATGCCAGAGATAGCTCCTAAATCAAACCTCCCAACGCCTTAACTATTGTCCAGAGATGGCTTCTGAATCAAACCTCCCAGTGCCTTCACCATTGTCCAGAGATGGCTCCTAAATCAAACCTCCCAATGCCTTCACTATTGTCCAGAGATAGCTCCTAAGTCAAACCTCCCAACACCTTCACTCTTGTCCAGAGATAGCTCCTAAATCAAACCTCCCAACGCCTTCACTATTGTCTGGACAACTGAATCCTCAGACACATGACAACTGTTACTACTGACCCCTGCCCTCTCTTACAGAATTTGGTGAGATCACAGATGCACTGCAGGAGATGGAACACTGTTCTCTCCATGCGGATCCTGCTTTTCTCCATGACCTTAGGAAATATCAGTAATGCACCGAGATGCCAAGACCACACTTAAAGCTATATATTTTAAGTGTCCACCACTACACATTATATAGACACATTGAATTATCACATCATATTTACAGGGTCTGCAGAACTGCTATGTATCCATTAACATTAAAGGGTTGTAGATATTTAAAAAGAAAATACAGACTTACTGCTGGACTTTTGAAATAGTTGATGCTGCTTTGTGAAACTTTGGGTTGGAGAGCCACAAGGTACCTCTCACACCAGGATCAGTGAGTAGCCCGGAGCACACTGGTCACAAACCACATTCTCTCCATCAATAAGGTGACAAGTGGGGCTGAAACTGTGAAAACATTTGAAATTAATGTGATTTTTCCAGTGGATGCTGCTCCTTTCTAAATATTTAAAATGGTTATTTTGGGATACATCTGTCCTAACAAATGCTCTGCAGTTTCTCTCTCAGTCTTTAGTCCTGAATCCGCCCTGGCACAGCGATTAGCCTCCTTTGTCCATCCTCCATCCTCTACTGCTTCCTCCCTGTGTGCCCTGCAGCTCACAGTACACTCACATCGCCCCACCTCTGCCTGTCTGCATCCACACTCACTGCTCCATCCTCATGGCCCAGTTCAGCCCTGCTTCCTCCAAGAAGCCTACTTGGATTAGCTTCCTCTCTCTGCTCTGGTTTGTTAGCACTGACCTTTCAAACTCTAAAGATAGCCCCTCTGGACACAGGGACAGACAGACAGACACACACACAGACAGAGACAGACATACAGAGAGACACAAAGAGAGACAAAAGAGAGATAGATTGATAGACACACAGAGAGACAGAGACAGACAGAAAGATACACAGAGAGACAGAAACAGATGGAAACTGAGAGACACACAGAGAGAAACAAGAGGGAAAGAGACAGGATAGCAGACACAGAGAGAGATACGCAGAAACAGAGACAAGAGAAAAAGAGATACACACAACACACGCGTGCGCGCACACACACACTTCTAGCTGAGGTCCTGAAGTGGCCTGAATGATGACAGCTGACAGTATCTCACCATTTCACCATGAGTAATGATTCCTACTGTCATTTGGGATGGCCCAGCATGGCCGTCCCTCCGTCCAACCATCTATCCTTTAGAACTCCGCAGTGATGGGGAGCACTGGAGGAGCGCGGCGGCGGCGGGGGCGGGGGCAGGCCACCCGGAGAGGGCGCGGCCGGTTCGGGAGGCAGGGTGGGACGGAGGGAGGGAGTTCGGCGTCGGGGGCGTCGGGGGCAGAGTGGCACCGGGGTCGCGCCGGGGTCCCGCGTGCCAGGCCTGGGGAGAGAGGAGTCGCGGCTCTCGCGGCCACACCGCGCCTCGGGCTGGGAACTTGTGGCGCGCGCGTTTCCCGTCTCCCGCAGCCGCCCGCGCCTCGACCAGCGGCCGCGCCACCTCCCTTACAAAGGACGGCGAATGAGGCGGCCGGCGGGGCGGCGCGGGGCCCCCAGGGCGGCGGGGATGGCGGTCGCCCCCCCCCCCGCACCACCTAAGCCGCCCCCGCGCGCCCAGACTCCGCCCAGGCCCGCGGCCCGCGAGGAGGCGGAGGAGCAGGAGGCGCCGCTTTCCCCTTGCGGTGCCGCGCGCCCTCGCCCGCCCTTGTCTGCGCTGGGCGCTGGACCAGTTTCGAGAAGGTGCCCGGGCCCCGCGCCGCCCAGATGTGCGACCTCATGGAGCTGCAGCCGAGCCAGAAGATCTGCCGGATGAAGAACTTTGTCAGTTTCAGCAGCATCGGTGAGTGTGCGCCTCTGTCCCCACTCCCACCCCAGTGCGCTTCCCCATCCCCGGGCTCGCCCCGTGGGCTCCGTGCCGCCACCCGTGCTCCTTGCTCCCAACACCTGCCGTGCAGCTGCCACCTCGGGCGAGCTGCCCACCAGGGATGGAGGGGGACGTCGTTGGGAGGGCCGCCCCCTCTTCCCCAGGATCTAGGCTTCATTTGTGGACCTTCCCAAGCCTTTATTTTGGGTTCCTCCTCTCCGCCACTAGTATCTTTCGCATGCGCAGTGGACCGCAAGGGGACACCCGGTCCTCACCGCCATCCGGGTTCTGCCGCCACCCACGTTACTTGTTATTTTTAAAGCGCTTCGGTATTAGGTGTTTAACTAGTCATTTGGCTTTGAGACTCGCCGGAACGCTGACTTTTGCCTGATGTTGTTTAATGTAGCCAACCTAAAGGAAGTGGGACCTTGAGACCTTTTGTTCCATCTGTACTTCGGGTCCTATAAATGGAGGCTTGGGTGTTCGGTTCTTAGGACTCTGAACCTTGCAGCTGCTGTAGAGAAATGAGAGCTGTGAAGTTGTGGGGACTCTGAATCAGTCTCCTGAACTTGCTGCAGTAGTACAGTAAGTGATATGGATATGTGAGTCAAATAGTCCTTCTCCACCCCAAGTTACTTTTCTTGGTGATGTTTGTGACATTAATACAAAGTAACTTAGGACACACATGTATTTGACCATTGGTCCTGCTCAGAGGCAGGGGATCCTTTGGTGGCAGAGACTGGTGAAAGGGAGGCTGAGAGACACGCCCCTTTTGAGAAAGGCAGGTGGTGGGCAGAACTTTGGGGGATGGGCAAGCCCTACATGCCACAAGCTGGGGTTGGTTTAACTCACTTTATGTGGCCCATTCTGGAGAGCTGGTCCTCATATAGGGGGCTTTATCTCCTCGTGGCATTTCCAGTTTCTACACACATATCAAAAGCATGAAGATAATTTCCTTTGCTAGTCTGGCGGTTTCTTGAAGAATTTGCCAGTGTAGCCCACTGAATGCATCTGGGGAGAGGCAGGGAGGAGAGCAGAGAAAAATGTAGAGCTCAATTTAAAAAAAAAAGTTAAAAGTTTTCTTTGTAGAGGATCTTTACCTCCTTCATTAGTTATATTTCTAGATCATAAGCTTTACTAAAGCTATTGTGCATGGGATGTTGAAATGTTCACTCTCTGCATGCTTGTTATTATAGGTATAAAATTACTAATGATTTTTGTTAGTTGATTTCATCTCCTTGATACTCTTCTGGATGCATTAATAATTTCTAGATTGCAGGATTTCTTTTTCGATTTATGTATAATATCATCTACAAATACGGATGATATAAAATTCTTCTTTTGCTACTTGGATCTGTTTAATTTCATTATCTTCCATGACTGATCTATCTCAGGCTTCAAGCAATATGCTGAAAATGAATGGGAATAGTGGATGGCCCTGTCTCTCTACTGATTTTAATGTAATTAATTGCTTTGAGTTTTGCTCCATTTAGAATGACATTGTCTGTGAGTTTGTCATCTAAAAACCTTTATTATGTTAAAGTATGATGACCCCTATAGTACTGCTGTCTTTGGGACACTTATCATGAATCATCAGATTTGTCAAAAGGGCTTTCCTTTATCAATAGAAAATATTGTGTAATATTCATCTTTAAATTAATTTCTATAATTTTAAACATAAATTTAAGTATGTAAACTTATATTTCCTGGGAAAAACCAAAATGTTTGTGGTAGATAATCATTTTGATGTATGCCTTCATTCAGTTTGCAAGTATTTTGCTGAAAATGTTTGCACCAATGTTTTTATGTCTTTAAGGCTTATATTTTCTATTTTTCTTGTAATTTTTGCCTT
Organism: Ondatra zibethicus; assembly: GCA_004026605.1. Lineage (NCBI taxonomy): Eukaryota > Metazoa > Chordata > Mammalia > Rodentia > Cricetidae > Ondatra > Ondatra zibethicus. Next base: position 78,424 of record PVIU01007299.1, on the reverse strand, counting down.
GCTAGGGTAGTGGAATTTTACTGGCATTACAGAAAGAAGTTAGAGGTATTCCAGCCTTACTGTCTTAATTCTTTTCTTCCTTTCTTCCTTATTTGTTACTTTCTTCCTTCTTTTGAGTAATTTGAGATGTACAACTTATTGTTCTTTAATCAAAGCCTGTAAGAATTTGCTGTGACTCCACTTGGATCTGGGCTTACATTAGTCTGCAGGGTTTTAAAAATAAGTTTATTTTTATGTTTATAATATTTTGCCTACGTGCATATTTGTTTTTGTATACTGTGCCGTCTGGTGCACTCAGAGATTTGAAGAAGATTGAAGAACCCTGAAACCTAAGTTTTAGATTTCATGCCCAATAACGTGTGGTATTTGGGCATGAAATCCAGGTCTTCTCAAATAACAACAAGTATTCTTACCTGCTGGGCCATCTCACCAGGCCCAGTTGTAAGGAATTTTATAACTGCTTCAATCTCATTTGCTATGAGATTTTAAAATTATAATCAACTCTTCTTGGCTTAATTTTCCATTCCTTGATGTATAGAAACTCACTGATTTGTTTTAGCCTTTCAATGGACTATAGGTTTTGAAAACAACCCCCATTAAGTTTTGAATTTCTTTTGTCTCTGCCGTAATGTTTTCTACTTCCTGTCTTATTGTCTTAATTTTGGCCCCCTTCTTGAGAATTTGATTAAGGGTTTGTCAGTCTTCTGGGTTTTTGTTGGAATATTTGTTTTTCTAAGAATAAATTCTTAGGTTCATTGATTGGTTGTTTTTATTTTGTATTTTATTAATATCTGCCATTTTCAAAATTATTTTTCAATATACTGAATTTGAGTTTGGCTTCTTTTTCAGAACTGTTGATATGCATCTTTTAGCCACAAATTTGTGCTTTTCTTATTTTCTCCTTCCTTCCTTCCTTTTTGCGACAGGTTTCTCTGTAGCTTTGGAGATTGTTATGGAACTAGACCTTGTAGACACAGGACCACAAGGAGTGCTGGGCAGCGGGTGGGCAGGGTCTGCATGGCGCCACCCAGCAAGGCCTGCCCTCCATCCATGGCCTTGGTGGTGGAGTGAGGCAGTAAAGTCCAGGGGATGAGAGAAGCTGCTTGGCCAGAACAGGGTGGCTAAGAGACACAGGGCAGTTCCTGGAGGAAGGGAGGGAGGGAGGGAGAGAGAGAGAGGGAGGGAGGGAAGCAGAAGCCAGGGCAGAGGGAGAGGCCTAGGAATCCCAGTGGAGGCAGGGTTGTGCAGGGGTCCTGGCTGCCAGGATACCTTTCCATCTGAGCTATAACAGACTTAGCCCTCTGGGGGTTGTGATAACACTGGGCAGGATACCCTGGGAGGTGGAGGAAGCTGGCTTGGTCAGTCAGTGCAAACAAGACTGTCAGCAGCACTCACTCCTCTGCTGTCTCCATTCCATTTCCTCCCTCCAGGTCCCTGCCCTGGTTGTGGTCCTCCCTTGACTGACCTTCAATGATGGTCAATTGTGGTGAGTGTTTTGTTTGTGTTTTAAAAAATAATGCTTGCCTGGAGACCAGAGCTCAGAGCCACTAGAGGCCAGGCAGTGATGGCTCATACCTTTAATCTCATTACTTGGGAGTCCCATGTCCTTAAATCCATTACTTGGGTGTCTCATGCCTTTGAATTCCAGCACTAGGGAGGTAGAGGTGGGAAGGGATGTGACTGGGCAGGGAGGGAAATATAAGGAGGGAGGAGACAAGAGCTCACTGCAGTCTGAGGCTTGGTGGAGACAGGTGCATTCTGTAATGCAGTCTGAGGACAGGATCACCCAGGATCCTCAGCATTAACCCCTATATCTGACTCTGGGTTTTTATTAAGAGCAACTAGAATTTGTGTTACAGTAAATGATAAGGATATGTGAGTCAAATAAGCCTTCTCCACCCCAAGTGACTTTTCTTGATGAAGCTTGTGATATTAATGCAAAGTAACTTAGGACACACATGTATTTGACCATTGGTCCTGCTCAGAGGCAGGGGATCCTTTGGTGGCAGAGAATGAAGGTGAAAGGGAGGCTGAGAGACACGCCCCTTTTGAGAAAGGCAGGTTGTGGGCAGAACTTTGGGGGATGGACAAGCCCTAACTGCCACAAGCTGGGGTTGGTTTAACTCACTTTATGTGGCCTACTTCTGGGGATGTGGTCCTCATATAGGGGGCTTTATCTCCTCGTGGTGTTTCCAGTTTCTACACACATCTCCAAAACTTCACATTGCCCTCTGCATCGAGCAGGATGTTGTCGGGCTTCAGGTTTCAGTGGACAGTGTCGTCGTCATGGCGGCACTTTATGGAAGACGCTGTCGCCATGTCAGAGTCAGGTCTAGGTGGCAGGGGCGTTTCCTCTTCCAACCGGCTGCGGCAGACACATGGGGCAGACTTGTCAGCAGGTCATGGCTCGAAGTGGGGCTCTTCTTCTCGGGACACCATAGAGGCATGGGGAGCCCTTATGGTCATCTTCTGCCCTGATAACATCAGGACATTAGGGGTCCCCTTCTGAAGACTGGGTGTGGAAAAGGCCACAGGTGGGCTCACTGGCTCTTCTTCTCAGGTGATGACCAGATAGATGTTAAAGGAGGTACCAGAGATGGTGGAGGTGCAGGGCCAGGGTTTACAGGCTTGGCTGAGGTGGTGGAGTCAAGCTCCTGGTGTTCTTGTTCTTGTAGTAATAGGTACGTCCCTATTGTCTCATTAGATTTTCTTTTATGTAAGGAGCAAATGATCTTTCTGACCGAAGACCCATAGGATAGGAGCTCTTTCACAATTTCACGATCTGGGTAGGGCTTACTAGGGATGTTTTCTTCTTCCATCATGGGTTCTTGATCCATGGATGTTGCTGAATGTCTTCAATGTTGGGCCTCTTCTGGGGCAACATTGAGCACGTGAGAAATGAGATCATCAAGTTTTTTAGAGGGGTAAGCTGGGATGCAATAGCTGCCTTTTCTTCTATTCTTCTCGATCTCTTTGAGGGTCCTTCCTCTGAAGGGGTGGTTCCCCATGGTGGTAAAATAAAGCACTATATTCAGACTCAAGATATCTGCCTTCCTCCCACCATACCCTTTCCTCAGAACCAGTTCTGGGGCATTGTAGATCTCAGTCCCACAGCGCCCTTGCGGCACAGTGCCAGCTCCGCACCTGGTAGCGAGGCCAAAGACTCCCAGCTTCACATTGCTGTCTGCATCGAGCAGGATGTTGTCGGGCTTCAGGTCTCGATGGACAATATCGTGGTCATGGTAGCACTTTATAGCTGACGCCAGCTGCCCAGTATTTCCTGAGCCTTTTCCCCATGCAGCCTTGCCTTCTTCCAATGTTTGCTTCCTCATATTTCCTTCCAGCACATACTCCCATCATGATAAAAGTATAATTTTCTGTGTTTAAAATCTGGGAGAGGCGAATGATGTGTGGGTTCTTAATCATTTTTAGGACTGCCACTTCAGTCATGACTAGATGAAGATAGTTTGTTGTCCCTTCCCGCCGTTTTTCTTGCCAATCAGCATGCAAATGCGGCGATGGGAGGCCAGTGCCACAGTGCCAGATCCGCCCTGGCCGATGGTGCACACACAACGCATTAAATTGTCTGTCTAAGGTCCTTCCTTATTCCTGGGAAAAGCAGGCCATGAGGCTTGTTGTTCCCGGCCTCCTGTCCAGAAACGGTTGTGCCAAAGCCTGAAACCAACAATTAGAATGAAGATACCAGTGAATGAGTCTCACAGGTCACCGGAATTAGCGCCCTGGTCTGTTGGGACAGAAGTGTAGCCCAGCCTACAGCCTTATATACAGGATACTCGTTCTTCAATCTCAGTGACTATTTTTGAGGTCAAAGCTTGAAATGTTCCAACCGCAGCAGGCTATAGCCTATAGCGATTGTCTCCACGTTGGGCCACAGGCACCTTTCCCCTGCTTATGAAAATTCAACTAGCATCCCCCAGCTTCTGCTTCAGTGGATCAAAGAGACAGATTTACTCGTTTAGAACTTCCAGCCAGCACAGTGGCAGTGGCCTTTGTAGGTGGGTCTTGAGAACCTCAAACCGTGTCTGGCCTTTTAAGAATGAGTTGCAGTTTGAACAGGTGTCCTGCAAAGAGACAGAGTCAATGAGCAGGTTCTGTCAAAGCCATGTTTACAGCCTTCCATTCTTGGGGCCAGGAGGGATAAAGGCAGAGAGATAATAGGGCATGGGGAGCTCTTGGTCACACTCTGTCCCGAACCTCTTTCTGATTCACAGCTGCTTTTTATGCTGTTATTTCGTTTGGTTGTTTCCCATGGTGCTAGCAGCTGAACCCTGGGGTTCTTGATGCATATGCTTCCAAGTGAGTTACACCTTCTGACCCAGTTTTGAACTAAGGATCATGTCTTCTGATTTCTAACTTTTGTACTTTTTTTTAGATCTCCCCTTTGACCCCCTTTGGTTTTTCAAGACAGGGTTTCTCAGTGTAACTTTGGAGCCCGTCCTGGAAATTTCTCTATAAACCAGGTTGGCCTTGAAATACAGAAATCTGCCTGCCTTTGCCTCCTGAGTGCTGGGCTTAAAGGTGCGCACCACCACTGTCTGGCTAACTTTTGTACTTTTTAATGGGATAATTATGCCATCTTTTTCTCTTGTTTTGAGAATATGTTTCTCTTAGTTGGTCAGAAATTAAAATAGTTAAATTGAACCAAAGTAATACATGAAACATCTCAAGCTTTCCAGCCACTTAGGTCAGTACCTTAATTCATTGTTTGTCCTCTAGATTTCCTTCAAGTATCTTGTAAAATTTGAATTTTTAAGCATTGCAGATGGAGTTTTTTATGTACATTTTATTTTTTATAGGTATGGGAAAATTGAAGCCACTCACATTACTAGAGAAAGGAAAGTGCAGTCCAAACTTTTTAAATGGCCAACTCAGCTCACACTGTTCACTCTGCTGCTGGAGGGGGACATGCAGAAATAGTGTAGTTCCTCCTAACCCACCCAGACATTGACAGAGTAAGTTATTTTCTGTTTTTATATTTTAACTTTCAGCACCTAACAAGTAGTGATACAACAATGTTTAATTGTATACTTAACAGGTCAACTAACACCTGTGTGTGCTCTATGCTCTACCATACAGTTCGCGAGCTTCGGGCAAGGGGCTGGAGGTTGTAACACACAAAGACACACAGAGACAGCACAGACAGACAGAGACACGGACCTCTAGACACTGGTAAGAAGCCCTTTATTCAATAGCAACATGGAGGCTTATATACCCAACAGTCAGGTGGGCCAACAGGTGAAAACCTATCCTCTGATCCTCAAGGCAACACGTGCTCGTGAAGCTGAGCTGGTAAACAATTATGACACAGCTTTCAGTAACTCAAATCAGAAGGAAAGGAAAGATCTCTAGCAGGGAAGAGCAGCTGGAGGCCAGGACTCCAAATGATCCCGACACTCTACCACATATCCAGTTGCAAAGATTTTCTCCCATTCTGTCGGCCATCTCGCCATGCTGATGCTCGTCCCCTTTGCGGTGCAGACGGTCCTCGATTGCATGTAATCTCATTTGTCAGTCCTTAACAATTTTATGACCTGTGAGAATGCAAGGTTAGAATGATCAGTTATCTCTAAATAGTACATGTTATCTATTTGGTTTACTAATGGAATACCTTGGAGGAGTACTTTTCTGACTGAGTATTATATAGTCATGATTTACTATGTAGAGTAACATAGTATTCCCAGCAGCAGCAGCTGTATAATACATGTAGTAACTACAGTCTCGTTATCACTAGAAAGTCATAGATGACCATTCTAATAAAACTTTGTGGGTAGTCAAATGTGATTTTTGTACAACTTTCATGTATCACAAAATTTTCTTCCTTTGGTCCCTCCCCTACTACTGAAACAAGGTAACAATTATTCTACATCAGGGATGTATAAAAACATGGGGTAGAGTATGTTTGACCTGCATATACTAGTTTATTAATTTATAATTTAGAATACTGTGCCATAATATGGAAAATGTTCATAACACATTGAATGTGAGAACACAGGTCATAAGCCATGTACACTGAATGTGACAACATCTCTATTAACAATTTTCAGCAAGATAGACTTAGGTGACGCTATATCAAGATATTTTCAGTGCTGCCTTGTTAGATTATGGGCAAATACAATTCTCCGTGTGTTTGTATATTCTGAATTTGTACAAGATTGTTTACTGCCTTGTTTTAAAAATATTTTGACATCAGAAAATGTTACTAATTCAGTGTCAACAAATTGGTACTGATACAATCTGTTTTGTTTTGCCTCTGTTTCACGTTTAGCCAACAACTCCTAAGTTTGGAAAAGCTGATTCCTATGAAAACCTGGAGAAACTAGGAGAAGGACCAAGGCAACAGTCTACAAAGGGAAAAGCAAGTAAGTTAAATATTTTAAAGAACAAGTCAAGGGAGAGAGAGAGGGCAGCTGAGGCCTCGGAGTCAGAATGGCAGCTGGGTCGCGCCTGGGTCCTGCACAGGCCTTGGGCAAGAGGAGTCGCGGCTCTCGGGGCGGCACCGCGTCTCGGGCTGGGAACTTGTTGCGCGCGCATCTCCCGCTGCCTCCTGCGCCACCTCCCTTCGCTCAGCTCTGCCTCCCAAAGGAGGGCGAATGAGGCCGGTGGCAGCGCGGTGCGAGGGGTCCCCCTGGGCGGCGGGGATGGCGGCCGCCCTCGGCACTACCTAAGATGCCCCGGCTCCGCCCAGGCCCGAGCCCCGCAGGCGGCTGAACGCTGCTTGCGCCTGCGGCCCCGAGGAGGCGGAGGAGCAGGACGAGGCGCCGCCTTCCCCTCGCCCTGCCTCGCGAATTGCACGCCCTTGTCTGCCCTGCGCTCTGGACCGGTTTCGTGAAGTTGCCTGGGCCCTGTGCAGCCCAGAGGTGGAACCTCATTGAACCACAGCCAAGCGAGAAGATCCAAAGGATGAAGAACTTTGTAAAGAGTCTCACCCCCCACCCCACGCCCACCCCCACCCCCGTGCCCTGCTGGCCATCCCCGGGCCTGCTCCCTTGGCTCCGTGCCCCCATCCGTGCTCCATGCTTCCAGCACCTGCCAGGCATCTGCCACCTTGGGCGAGCTGTGGACCAGAGATGGAGGGGGACATGGCTCGGAGAGCCGCCCCCTCTTCCCCAGGATCTGACTTCATTTGGGTTCCTCCTCTCCGCCACTAGTATCTTTCGCACCCGCAGTGGACCGCAAGGGGTCACCCGGTTCTCACCGCCATCGGGGGTTCTACCGCCACCCACGTTGTTATTTTTAAAGCTACTTGTTATTTTTAAAGCGCTTTGGTATTAGGTGTTTAACTAGGTTTGAGAATCGCCGAAACCTTGACGTGTGCCTGATGTTGTTTAATGTAGCCAACCTAAAGGAAGTGGGACAGATACCTTGAGACCTTTTGTTCCATCTGTACTTCGGGTCCTATAAATGGAGGTTTGGGTGTTCAGTTCTTAGGAGTAGGAACCTTGCAGCTGCTGTAGAGAAATGTGAGCTGTGAAGTTGTGGGGACTCTGAATCCGTCTCCTGAACTTGCCACAGTACTACAGTTCAGAGGCTATTGTCTTTGGAAAAAGAGCAACTGACTTAACAAAGAACAAACAATCAAACAACAAAAAGATCAGGGAATGTTTAGGATGCTTAAAAAGATAGATCCGTGTTCTAGGGAACAGCAAGATGACAACAGTGTCATGTGGAATGGGTTTGTTAAGTCTTGAGGTTTACTGGCCGGAAGCACGCCTCTTAACCTGGCGGTGTAGCTGCCTCCTAAACTGTCACAACTTTCCTTGACACGGTAACTGTGCAAAGCAAGGGATTCCTACAGAGCCTCAGACAAACCTGTCAGAGTGTCCAAGCGTACCTTCTGGCCTTTGGTTCGCTGTGATCATGTTCATGAAAGTGTTCATCAATTAATCATAAACAAGCTAATTCCTTAAAACCCTGATGTGCCAGTGAATGTCAGCTGTCTGTTCCATAGTTCATTATCCATGCATGCAAACTGTCTTCAAGTGAAAGTAAAATTTAGTCAAGCTAATTATTGTTAATAATTATTATTATAATTATTTTGGTCCAATTTGTTAATATTATTTCTGAAAACACTCTTAAGTTATGTGCAGAAGCCAAATTAATCCAGCCTTTCCATATTGTGTGTTTGAATGGACACAAACTCACTCTTCTGGATTAGGCATTCGATGTGGTGTCTTCCACTTAAATGAAGTTCAAAGACCAGAGGATTGGAGAGTGAGGTGTGGAGTCCTGTGCATCATTCACAAGGACGTTTTGGTGCTGGGCCCAAAACACCACCCATGCGGGATCTAGAGTCCATTAGGGCCTGTTCTAAAGCACTTTAACTAGATATTTACTAATGCTAATGATTGCATTGGAGCCCAACCAGTTTTGTGTTAAATAATCCATTGCAGTTGACTCTCAGTAATAAACCACGGGTATTAGTTTTATGCCGTTTCTTCATGCAGCCTGCCATTCTTTAATATGTGTTGTCTTAGGTTTTCTTCTACATAATCTAAGATAATAAAAGTACGTGTCTCTCCATTACAAATTTGTAGTAGTTGAATAATATATGGGTGGTTAAGCTATTGTAGTGCTGCTACTTCAGCCTTTATATCATCATAATATTCATTCTCTACTATTATTATGGCTACTGGCAGGAGGATGGTTCGGGGAAATGCCAGTACAACAGTGCTAAATCCATAGACAATTATTTCGTCTATAATTTTAGGATCTGGGTAGGGCTCATTAAAGATATTTTCTTTAGGTTTCTTGACCCGTGGATGTTGCAAGACATCGTCAACGGAAGGTCTCCTCTCTGGAAAAGCAGTTAGAATTTGGTGGAGCAGATTTTCTAGTTGTCTAGAAATGTGAGCTGGGATACCATATCTGCCATGGATGATATTATCCTCACTTTCTCTCAGAGTGCTTCCTCTAAAAGGATGATACCCAGTAGTAACGAAATAACCACACCCTGACTCCACACATCTGCCTTCCTTCCATTATATGGTTCTTCATAACAAGTTCAAGGGCATTATACATTTTTGTACCATACTGCCCATTAGCACAGTGCCAGCTCCACACCCAGTAGCAAGGTCAAAGTCTCCAAGGTTTACTTTTCTCTCTACCACGTTCAGTTATTAAGTGAAAATCGATGCCACCATAATGTGGGGCAGGCAGGTTTGGTTCAGATGCTGTGACTTTCCGAGAATGGGCTTTTCTTATGAAGATGTAGCACAGATGCTTCTCTGAGATATCTATTTATGTGTTCCACAACTTTTCTGGCCACCAGGTTGCCTCTTAGGTGATGATAACGCAGACTGAAAATGCCAAATGCAATTTGGCCAGTCATGCATAGCACTTTAAATTGATTTTTCAGGCTGTTCATTCAGGGGATGCAGGTCATGGAGCTGGGTGGTCAATGTGCTCCTGTGCACACAGGTTCTGGTGAAGCCTAAACCCGATATCATGGGGAGCTGGGGTCAACCTGATCAATCTCCTTTGGACAACAAAAGCGAATGAAACCTAAGGAGACACTTCCCACCCCTGTGACATTTCTTCAGGCACTCTAAGCCAGTGTGATGCTTCAGTGGGCTTTTCAGCGAGAATCTCATGTCATTTCTGGCTTTTAGGAATGGGGTTTGCTAGGGGAGGGGCAATAATAGACCGACCAGCTTGCACGCCTGTGAAGCACAGCAGTGACCAGCATGGGACCATATCTAGCCCCTCGGGAACTCCTGAAATGAGCTTTTCTAAACTGCAACTAGGACTGGAACTGGCATCATGGGCTGCAGCTGCCCTTGACTCCCCAAGCCGAGCTTTGCTCAGGGGGGCATAGCTGCAAGTGGGGCTCTTCTTGGGGGGCTCTTTTTCTGGGGACCGCACAGAAGCGTGGTGGCACTTGTGGTCACCTTCTGCCCTGAAGGGAGATCAGGCGTGTGCTGTTGTGAAGACAGGGTGTGGAGGAGGCCAGAGGTGGGGTCACTCAGTGGCCCTTCGTGTTAGGTGATGACCTGATACAGAAAGGAGGTACCGGAGATAGTAGATTTGTGTTGCTAAAGCTAGAAGCAGAGAGCACTGTGTCCTCCAAGCTAAAGGATGATCACGAGGTCTTCGCTGGTGAGAGACTCAGCTGATGCAGATCCAGGTGTCCTGTGTGGTGCAGGCTCTGGCATCAGGGAAGTCTAGCTGATCACTAGTGGACTCTTTCACTATTTCAGATGTTTTCCTGCACAAAACATCTCCAATGGAGAAGGGAGCTGGGACCCACAGGTTAAAGAGCATGGATCCCTTTAATGAAGGGGAAGGCAGGTCTGAAAACTGAGAATGGTGAGGGAATGTTCAGGCGGGGAGAGTTCATACCGCCCCCCCAACAAACACACACCCCAGTGTTCAAAGAGTGAAGAGGAACAAGCAGGTCCAACCGGAGGGATCTGAAAGATTCAAGGACTCAGGGATCCCTCACTGGGTGCCCCTCCTCCTGCCTCTCTCAGGAGAGCCACTCTGTTGTTGAACACACACCCAGTTTGTGTATTTGGAGCCCTCGGGACGCAACGCAGTCTTGACAGGAAATCCCTGATTGCCTTTCTCAGTATCCAGCAGCACCCAGTGTTCTGAGGGGAAGACGCTGTCTCCATGTCAGAGTCAGGTCTTCCAACCGGCTGCGGCAGACACATGGGGCAGACTTGTCAACGGGGCATGGCTCGAAGTGGGGCTCTTCTTCTCGGGACACCATAGAGGCATGGGGGCCCTTCTGGTCATCTTCTGCCCTGATAGCGTCGGGACATTAGGGGTCCTCTTCTGAAGACTGGGTGTGGAAAAGGCCACAGGTGGGCTCACTGGCTCTTCTTCTCAGGTGATGACCAGATAGATGTTAAAGGAGGTACCAGAGATGGTGGAGGTGCAGGGCCGGGGTTTACAGGCTTGGCTGAGGTGGTGGAGTCAAGCTCCTGGTGTTCTTGTTCTTGTAATAATAGGTACATCCCCATTGCCTCATTAGATTTTCTTTTATATGAGGAGTAAATGGATCTTTTTGACAGCACACCCATAGGATAGGAGCTCTTTCACAATTTCACGATCTGGGTAGGGTTTACTAGGGATGCTGCCTTCAGGGTTCTTGACCCATGGCATGGATGTTGCTGAATGTCTTCAATGTTGGGCCTGCTCTCTGGGGCAACATTGAGCACTTGAGAAATGAGATCATCAAGTTTTTTAGAGGGGTAAGCTGGGATGTAATAGCTGCCTTTTGTTCTATTCTCGATCTCTTTGAGGGTCCTTCCTCTGAAGGGGTGGTTCCCCATGGTGGTAAAATTAAGCACTATATTCAGACTCAAGATACCTGCCTTCCTCCCATCATACCCTTTCCTCAGAACCAGTTCTGGGGCATTGTAGATCTCAGTCCCACAGTGCCCTTGCGGCACAGTGCCAGTTCCGCACCTGGTAGCGAGGCCAAAGACTCCCAGCTTCACATTGCTGTCTGCATCGAGCAGGATGTTGTCGGGACTCAGGTTTCGATGGACCATATCATGGTCATGGTAGCACTTTACAGCTGACGCTAGGTGCCTGAGTATCCCCTGCGCCTTTTCCTCATGCAGCCTTGCCTTCTTCCAATGTTTGACCCCTCAGTTTTCTTCCCGGCGCATACTCCATCACTATGAAAGTATAACTTTCTGTATTGAAAATCAGGGAGAGGCGAATGATGTGTGGGTTCTTAATGATTCTTAGCACTGCCACTCAAGGCATTATTAATCCGATGTTCATTCTCACTTCCCACCGCTTTTCTTGCCAACCAGCATGTAAACGCGGTGATGGGAGGCCAGTGCCACAGTGCCAGATCCGCCCTGGCCGATGGTGCAGACACAACACATTAAATTGTCTGTCTGAGGTCCTTATTCCTGGGAAAAGCAGGCCATGAGGCTTGTTGTTCCCGGCCTCCTGTCCAGAAACGGTTGTGCCAAAGCCTGAAACCAACGATTAGAATGAAGATGATAAAAGTATGTGTGTCTCCATTACAAATTTATAGTAATTGACTAATATCTGGGTGGTTAAAATTTTGTAGTGTTTCCACTTCTGGCGCGGGAGAATTGTCCATATTCTGACAATCATGATTTAAATAACTGCTGATTGCCATTAGCCAGGATGCATGGGTGGGACAACCAGACAGGAAGTAGAATCGGAGCAAGGAGAATAGGATTATTCTGGGAAGCAGTAAACTCTCTTGGCATTCCAGTGCAGACCAATGAAGAAGCAGGATGTGACCTGCTCCGCTGAGAAGGTACTGAGCCATGTGGCTAACATAGATAAGGATAATGCGTTAATATAAGCTACAAGAGCTAATGGGAGGCCTGAGCTAATGGGCCAATCAGTTTATAATCATCTGGAGACCTCTGTGTGAATTTCTTTGGGACTTGCCGGCTGTGGGACCTGGTGGGAGGCCAGAAACCCCAACTAGCAGGCCCTCAAGCTACCGAATGGCTCCCACGTGGATAACTGCATCCACAGAAATCCCAAGAAAGAATAGAGTAAAGCATGTTCGTTTGGTAGAAGCAATTTCTTGAGTCTGCTCTGCTTGCTTAGGCTAGCAAGCGCTCTCATCTAAGAGAGGCTTCCTGACTCAGCTTTAGCTGTAAAACCTTGCAGCTCTTTTAAGAGGTCCTGCCACAAAACACTTAAATAGTATTGATAAAAAGCTGACCGCATGTTTTTCAGTTTTCAGCCATAGCAAGAAAAAAGTTGCACTGTTTCAAAATGCTGGCTTTCTAGCCGTCCTCCCAGGGCAAACTCTGACTCTTTCAGGCAGGCTGTCTGGCCAGGGAACATTTGAATGTGGTCTGTGAACAGCATGCTGCAGCTTGCTTGCTGGCAGGGACCTTGAAACGCCATAGAGTTGTGGCAATAAACACGGCTACAGCCATTACCTCCGCCATGAGGCTGGAACTGCAGAAAGCTAAGGAATGGGCTGGATCCAGCTGTCAAAGCCACGGCTTTTATCCTACCATATGGCTTTGTAAATTAAAGACTCGTGTAGTCAGAAAAAGAGAGATATACAGTAAAAAGAGATTTAAAAAAATACTCTAAATGGTTTACTGTGTGTTAAAAATATATGCAGGCTAAAGGTTAAAGTTCTTAAAAAAGAAAGAAAGAGAGTAGTTGGGTATGATGGTATACACCTTTAATCCCAACACTTGTAAGGCAGATGTAGATTGACCTCTGTGACTTCAAGGTGTGGTATCACACACCTTTAATCCCAATGCCTGGAGGCAGAGACAGGCAGATCTCTGTGAGTTCAAGGACAGCCTGGTCTACAGAGGGAATTCCAGGACAAAGATACTCAGAGAACCAGTCTCAAAAAGCCAAAAATTAAAAATAAAAGAAATAGAGTTTAAAATAAAGCCACGTAAAGATGGAAAACACACAGAATCTGGATACTGTATGCTATTATGCTCTCTTTGAATTGTTTGAATGCTGAGGAAGGAGCAACAGCTACTAAAAGATATTTGCTTATAAATGCTGCTGAATTAATCCAAGAGAGGTATTTTGAAAATACCTTGACTTCAAAATTGAAATCAAAAGTTATAATACTTTGGAGAAGATATTTTGCTTTTGTTTCCACAGGAAATGAGAGGCCGTGGATTCATTCTGAGTTAAGAAAACTCACGTTTGGTCAAGGAAGACCACCTGAGAAATCTCCAGTAGGAACAGATGACCCAGATGACAGAGTTCTACATCCAGAACAGATTCAAAACTGCTGCCTGAGATGATCAAGACTCACAGGATACTCCAGTCAGGATTTGATCATAACTCTAAATTTCCTTTAGGTCCCCATAAGATTATCAGCGCCCCCAACCAGCCGGAAGTAGCCTGGAATACTACGCCCACATTCCCAAAAAATGCACCATGGATATTTTTCTTTGTTTAAAAAGGGGGGGGGGGAGTGGTGCAGGAGAATTGTCCGTATTCTGTCAATCATGATTTAAATAAATGCTGATTGGCCATTAGCCAGGATGCATGGGTGGGACAACCAGACAGGAAGTAGAGGCGCAGCAAGGAGAATAGGAGAATTCTGGGAAGCAGGAAGCTCTCTCGGCATTCATGCGCAGACCAATGAAGAAACAGGATGTGACCTGCCCCGCTGAGAAAGGTACTGAGCCATGTGGCTAACATAGATAAGGATAATGGGTTAATATAAGCTACAAGAGCTAATGGGAGGCCTGAGCTAATGGGCCAATCAGTTTATAATCTTCTGGAGACCTCTGTGTGAATTTCTTTGGGACTTGCCGGCTGTGGGACCTGGTGGGAGGCCAGAAACCCCAACTAGTAGGCCCTCATGCTACTTCAGCCTTTATTTTATTATACTACCCATTATTTACAATTTTAATGCCTACTGGCAGGAAGATGGTGCAGTGAAATGCCAGTACAACAGTGCCAAATATATAGACAATTAGGTTGTCTATAATTTTAGGATCTCGTACAGCTCATTAAGGATATTTTCATAGTTTTCTTGACCCATGGATGTTGTAAGACATCTTCAACAGAAGGTCTCCTCTCTGGAACAACTGTTAGAATTCTGTAGAGCATATTTTCTAGTTGTCTGGAAATGTGAGCTGGGATGCCATATCTGCCATGGATGGTATCCTCACTGTTTCTCAGAGTGCTTCCTCTAAAAGGGTGGTACCCAGTAGTAACAAAATAAATAGCCACACCCAGACTCCACACTTCTGCCTTCCTTCCATTATATGGTTCTTCATAACAAGTTCAGGGCCATTATAAATTTTTGTACCATGCAGCCCAGTGCCAGCTCCACACCTGGTAGCAAGGCCAACGTCTCCAAGCTGTACTTTTCCCTCTGTATTTAGCAGGATGTTGTCAGGTTTGATGTCTCTGTGAACGATGTTGTGGTTGTGGCAGCACCTGAGAGCTAATACTATGTGCCCAAAAAGGTTTTGTGCCTTTTCTTCATGCAGCCTGCCATTCTTTGATATGCGTTGTCTTATGTTTTCTTTTACATAATCTAAGATAATAAAAGTACGTGTCTCTCCATTACAAATTTGTAGTAGTTGAATAATATTTGGGTGGTGAAGCTTTTGCAATGCTGCCACTTCAGCCTTTTTTTTATTATAATGTTCATTCTATACTCTTTTTATTGATACTGTCAGGAGGATGGTACGGTGAAAAGGCAGTACAATAGTGCCAAATCTGCCCTTGCCAATGGTGTGCACCACATCAAATTCTTTGTCCAGGTCCGTGTGTTTTGGAATGCAGGCCTTGAAGATTGGTATTGACAGATCTCCTCCCCCAGAAAGGTTGGGCCAAAGCTCAGACAAACAGCTCCAATTAAGATAGCAATGAAGGTCTCCCACAGGTCACCTGACTCTGCTTCATGGTCTGTTGGGACAGACAGAGATGCAGCCCGGACTGCTGCCTTATATGCAGGCCTGTCATTCTTTCATCATAGGGGCTGTTTGTGATTTCAGAGCAAGAAATGGACCAATCGCAGCAGGCTATAGCCTATAGCAATTGTCTTCATGTTGGGCCACAGGCACCTGTCCCCTACTTATGAAAATTTAACTAGCATCCCCCATCTAATGCTTGAGTGGATAGAAGAGACAGACAGATGCTTAATTCATTTAGAAATTCCAACCAGCTCAGTGGCAGTGGCCTTTGTAGCTGAATCCTGAGGACCTCAAACCGTGTCTGGCCTCTTAAGGATGGGGTACAGTTTGAACAGGTGTCCTACTAAGAGTCTTTAGCAGATTCTGTGAAGGCCATGTTTACAGTCTTCCATTCTTGGGGCCAGGGGAACAAAGGGCATGGGCATGGGGAGCTCTTGGTCACTTTCTATCCTGAACCTGTTAGTCCTAGTCCCAGGGCTGGCTTCTGGTGTGGAGGAACGGGCACTTTAGGTGTGAATGCCCAGAAAGTAGGAGGTGGCCCCCTGGGATCTCTTGGGCATGGGGTTGCTTTCTTCTTT
Organism: Ondatra zibethicus; assembly: GCA_004026605.1. Taxonomy (NCBI): domain Eukaryota; kingdom Metazoa; phylum Chordata; class Mammalia; order Rodentia; family Cricetidae; genus Ondatra; species Ondatra zibethicus. The sequence goes on along the minus strand of PVIU01007299.1, from coordinate 62,457 downwards.
AGGAAGCAGTGATGGAAGAAGAGGGCCCTAGGCTGTTTTTGTGCCTGTTCACCTCATGGCGTCCTGGGCAACCACTGTGGTGACTCAGCTCCTTATAGATAGGAGACCTGATTTCTCCCTTGTGATCCTGGGTGTTGAGTGACAGGGACTCTCGGGACAGCTGCTGGAGCACGGCTGCCCCTGTCACCTGCTTCTCGAGCCATCTCCAGTCGATCCTATCTCAGAGTTCCTGAGACTGTCTCTATTTTGGGGATGGGATCTTGCCTCTGAACCAGATTGTAATCTCTTACTGTCTTTGGGACAAACATAAACTAGTTCATAAGGAGTGGTGGGAACGGAGAGACCAAAGGAAAACGTCCACTCTGCCCTGACTCATCTTCCCAGTTGCGAGCACACCCCCTCCTCCCGAAGGAAGGGACTAGGGCACTCCCTGGCAGCGGGACCAGCATTCATGTGCTTGCTGCCCACACCATGCCCAACGGCATCCTAGGGAGGAGAGGGTTTATTAGTTTGTTTATCCCAATCTGAGTTCATCACTGAGGAAAGTCAGGGTAAGGACTCAAGCAGGAGCAGAGGCCAGAGCCCTGGGGTAAAGTTAGCTTGCTCAGCTTGCTTTATCATATGAAACAGGACCACTGCTCAGGGCTGGCACCCCCACAGCGGGCTGGTAGAGCCTCATCTGTGATGAAGGAAGTGGTCCACGGACATGATCACAGAATGAAGTGATGGAGGCAATTTCTTATTGAGTCCCCCCCCCCGTGACTCATTTGTGTCAAGTTGGCAGAACCAACCAGTACTCCTGCCCGCTCTGTCAGAGACGACTTCCTTCCTGTTCTGCATACTGAGAAGTTGGTGGCTCCAGGATCAAGATGTATTAATTATCCACAGTGTGTCAGCTACATCTTCCCTGGCAGGAGCTGATTCAGCTTGACTGCAGTTTTTCCAGATCTTCCTTCTGTGCTCTCCCCTACCCTCATTAAGCCCTCCTGTGTCTTGGCCTGAAGTGATTTTTCTGAAATTTCTTTCTTCTTTTTAAGCACACCTTGGATTCCCAGACCTGAACCTGCTCTGGGTACTATGACAGGTTCTAGTTTTGCTTAAGAAGCAGATACCTGGGCACATATCTGAGGGTGTTTCTGGAAGAGGTGTCTCTTAGTTAGTAAGGCCTGTCCTGAAGATTATGTGTGGAACGATTCCTCAGGCTGTGTTGCCAGCTGTAAAAATCTGAGAAAACCACTGGGACCTCAACAGTCAGCCGTCTGGGACTCCTGATGTGGATACAGTGTGACCAGTTGCTCTCACTCCTGTGCCCTGCCTTCCCCACCGGGATGTACTGTGCCAACACAGTCTGAGCCAGAGCACACCCTACTTCTTGGGCTGCTTTCCTTAGGGGTCTTCTCACAGCAAGAAGAAAAGTGAGTTCCAGATGTCCCCAATAAAGCTGGAGACGTTGCTCTCACCCTTCTTCCTTTCCCTTTTCCAAGACACAAAGGGATCACCAAAGCCTCCCCAACTGTGTACAGAACCTCAGCCTTTGAGACCACACACATTTCCACTGATTTTCCCTCCCTCACCTTGTACTAACCCGGAGGCAAGTCTGCTGCAGACCCTTACAGAGATCTACATTTGAGGGGACAAAGGAAGGTGCTCACATCTGGAGATGAAATGCCTCCTGGCCTGCTGTGTCCATCTATGTGCGATTGTCTGCACGTGAGCTTGCTGGTCTCCTATGCACCAGTGCCCTAAATGGAGGCAACTGGCCCACTAGAGAACTGGCCTGAACACAGCTGGTTAGTGCTTTCCTCATTCTGCCCTCAAATGTATAATATTCAGATATTAAGTGTGCGGCATGATCATTTCAGAGATGCGGAAGGAAGACTCAAAAGCAAGGAAATCATGGAGCTATTTCCTTCCAGCCATGGATGCAATCCTGAGAGTCATGACCCTTCTGACACCACAGGAGTAGAGAAAAGCCCATTATTCCTACCTGCACCCTCTTGGTCATGGCCCTGGGACAGACTGCAGCGCTCAGCAGAGGCAGAATGATGTCCTAGAAGGCCAGCCTTTTCAATGAGGACAATGGCAGTGCCTCCTGTATGTGTCCTCGGGAAGCATCAGGAATAGGACTGGTAGATAGAGGCTGGTTTGTCCAAAACACTGGAGATTAAGCTCAAGGGTTTAGATGTGTGTGTGTGTCTGTGTCTGGATGTACATACATGTGTGTCCACTCACTGAGGTCCAGGCATCTATGAACCTGGTAGATGCACAAGGAGGCTGTGAGCATCCTAGAGCCCTCCCTCTAGTTTCCCACAATAAAGACAACTGCCAGGGGCCAACCCAAGCAATTGACGTGTTTCCGAGAGCAGACAAGAGGGAGGCGATGTAAGAACTGAATCAGCCACCGATGGTTGGAAAATCTCGAAGCCTGATTGGCTGGTAATCAGGGTGCTTTTTTATTTATATCCAACTTCTTTATTTATACACAACTCAGTTGAGAGTTCCAAAACATAGATCATATCATTTTGGTCCCTAGACATGTTGTCTTGTGTGTCTGAGGTCATATGTTTAGTCATCACTAATAAACTGTGATAGAACAGAGGTAGCTTTTACAGTCACTTTCCCTCACCAACCACACAACCCTACATCTAGGCCACTCTTGCTGTTTCAAGGTTGCTAGACACAAAATCTCCAAGCCCATCTGGCACATGGCCATGTCCCAAGTAGTACATTATTAAACCTGAATAGACACAGTGCCAATTGTCAACAGGTCCAAGAAAAATCCTCAGGCCAAAGCTGCTGCAGAAATTATTCCATTTCTGGCATAATGCAGTGTTTACATTTTTATCACTATAGAATGTATTCATATGTCTGATCCTAATGTCCTTTTGGTTCTACAAACCAATTTTAGATTTGTTGAGAAAGCAACCAGGAAATCCAATCCTACTCAAAATCTCTTCAGAGGAAACACTACAAATAAGCCTAACTGCGCAGCGGAAACATGTCATTCAGCCCAGCGCTTGAGAGGCACAGCAGGTGGCACATCCTTGAGTTTGAGGACCCCCAGAGCTGCACATTAAGACCCTGCCTCAAAGAGAGAAAGAGGAGCGAGGCCTTGTTCCCGCATTGAGCTGCCGCCACCGCCTCCCCCTCAGCTTGAAGCCTCCATGCCAGGCCCTTCTGCACCGCTCCAAGTGGGACTACAGCACCGGAGGCCTCCTGGCAGCGGAGGAAGAGGAGCCACCGGTTCAGGAGGAGGCCCTAGGCGGTGGCGGCCCGGATGGAGGAGGCCCGGCCGGGGGGCTATTCGCAGTCTCCCGGTAGTGGCCCAGGGATCCTCAAGGACACGTTCGCTGTGCTGCTACCACCGTGTATAACATCACTCTTGATTTTGGTTTTGGTGGCCAAAAGAGGACAGCTGGAAGATGGAGACCAGCCAGACAGCAAGAAACTGGCTTCCCAGGGAGATTCCATCCTCCTCCCAGGACCTCTATGACAGAAGAGTATAGGGTCCCGGAGGGCATGGTGGGCTTGATCGTTGGCAGAGATGGTGAGCAGATGAACAAAATCCAGCAGGACTCCGGCTGCAAAGTTCAGATCTCACCAGATAGTGGTGGCCTCCCTGAGTGCAGCGTGTCCCTGACTGGAGCTCCTGAGTCTGTCCAAAAGGCGAAAATGATGCTGGATGACATCGTGTCACGGGGCCGTGGGGGACCCCCACTACTGTTCATGATAACGCCGATGGGGGTCAGAATGCACGGTGCACGAGATCCTGATCCCCGCTGGCAAGGCTGGCCTGGTCATTGGCAAGGGTGGGGAGACCATCAAGCAGCTGCAGGAGCGCGCTGGGGTAACGATGATTTTAATTCAAGATGGCTCCCAGAATACAAATGTGGACAAGCCACTGGATCATTGGGGACCCATAAAAGTGCAGCAAGCCTGTGACATGGTGATGGCCATCCTGCGAGAACGTGACCAGGGCGGCTTTGGGGACCGCAATGAGTACGGATCTCGAGTTGGTGGAGGCATTGATGTACCTGTACCCCGGCATTCAGTTGGTGTGGTCATTGGCATGAGTGGAGAGATGATCAAGAAGATCCAGAATGATGCCCGTGTACGCATCCAGTTCAAGCAAGATGATGGGACAGGCCCTGAGAAGATTGCTCACATGATGGGGCCCCCAGATCGGTGTGAGCATGCAGCCCGGATCATCAATGCCCTCCTTCAGAGACTTCGGAGTGGGCCCCTTGGTCCTCCAGGGGCCCCTGGCATGCCCCCTGGGGGCCAGGGCCAAGGCAACTGGGGCCCTCCAGGAGGAGAGACGACCTTCTCCATTCCTGCCCACAAGTGTGGCTTGGTCATTGGCCGAGGTGGTGAGACTGTGAAGGCCATTAACCAGCATACGCGGGTACCTTTGTGGAGATATCTCGGCAGCTGCTGCCCAATGGGGACCCCAACTTCAAGTTGTTTGTCATCCGGTGCTCGCCCAAGCAGACTGACCATGCAAAGCAGCTCATTGAGAAGATACAGTGTCCCCTCTGCCCAGTTGGACCAGGCCTTGGAGGACCAGGTGCTGCTGGACCTATGGGGCCTTTCAACCCTGGACCCTTCAACCAGGGGCCTCCAGGAGCACCCTGACATGCCGCTGGTCCCCCTCCTCGTCAGTACCCGCCTCAGGGCTGGGGCAATACCTACCCCCAGTGGCAACCGCCTGCTCCCCATGACCCAAACAAAGCTGCTGCAGCAGCTGCAGACCCCAATGCTGCCTGAGCCGCCTACTATTCCCATTACTGCCAGCAACCCCCAGGTCCTCGGCCAGGCCCTGCTCCAGCTCCTGCAGCCCCACCTGCGCAGGGAGAGCCCCCGAGCCTCCACCCACTGGCCAGTCAGATTATACCAAGGCCTGGGAAGAGTATTACAAGAAAATTGGCCAGCAGCCCCAGCAACCTGGTGCACCCCAGCCAGCGCAAGTGGCCACTGGTGGGGGTCCTGGAGCACCCCCTGGCTCCCAGCCCGACTGCAGCGCTGCCTGGGCTGAGTATTACAGACCCCAGGCCCTGGTGGCCCACAGCCACCTCCCACGCAGCAGGGACAGCAGCAGGCAAGTGGGAACTGCCACCCTCTTCCCCCTCCTTTCTCCTTCCAACCCCCGGCCACCGTCCATCCTGCCTTAGTGGGTAGCGCCGGAAACCCTTTCCCCTGTAGGGTGTGCCCTTGATGCCAGCCTCGGGCGCATGGCCAGACTCTCCCGGAGCCCCCGCAGCCCCGCCGCTGGGAAGCATCCTCCCGCTCTGTACAGAGGCTCAGGGAAGAGGCTCCTCCTGCAGCTGCAGCCTGTTGGTGCAATGTTGTTGGGTGCTCCAGGCACCGGCTGAAAAGGTGAAACTCTGAACTGCTGGGGTGTCCCGGGTGGGGACAGGAAGTGGGGACTGCGCTGAGTGCCATGCCGGTTGCTGAACCCGCTCATTCAAAATCTGGCTACTTGGGAAGAAAATGTCTATTTTTTTCTCTTTCTCAGCATCACTATTTTGGGTTTTATTCTTTTTTATTCTTTTATTTTTTTAAAGATACCATCTTTAGCCCCCATGACCAAGTAACTGCGTGTTGCAGGTAGCCTTGGCTCTGCTGGGGTGGAGGGGAGCCCACTGAGGGGGCCTCCCTGCCTGGCAAGGCCACCTCTCCTGCACTTGCCTGTGTCCCAGTGTTGTCTGTGAAGTGGGCATGACGATCGTTGCCACCTTCCAACCTATCTCACAAGGGAGTTTTGGGAACACCATGATCTAATGTTGTGACACTAGCCGCCGCCTCCCTCCTCTGCCCCCCTCTCCACCCTGGCACTTCTCCCCTGGGCACCCCTTTCCATGCCTCTGGCTTCTGCTTCAGACCCCTCCTCCTCTTCTTCTGCTTCTCTTCCACCAAGGAGCAGTCTGACTTCAGCAGAGCCCCCTGCCTGGCCTGGGTGGGGTTGGGTCTGGCCTCCTGGCCCACTGCCTGGAGTCACAGCCTCTTGCAGCCCGGCCGCCCTCCTGCCATGACCATTCCTGTCTCTCCCTCTCCGCAGGCAATTGAAGCAAATGGATACAAACTTAATCTGTAAAAATATTTTCCCTCCATTTCTGTTCCATTTGGGGGCTTCTTTTATTGGTTTCTATAATTTGATTGGTTTGGTGAGAGAACAATGGCTACCCGGGGTGCAGGGGGTCCCCCTCATGCTGAGGCCTTCCCTGTCTCCTTCTGTGTGTCTCACATCTTTTTCCTTCCAAAACCGGGATTTTTCATGTTGAGTCAGCCTTAGAAAATGGTGAGAATTTAACCTCTGCCCCCAAAAAGTTTAAAAATTAAATCACAAAGAGCAGAACAAAACCTTTAAAATTGTGTGTGTGTGTGTATATATATATATATCCCCCAGCCTCTGAGCCCACCCTCTGTCACTTCCTCCCTACTGCCCGGGGTCTATTGTTTTTAAATAAACTTTTTTAAAGAAAATAGTCACTCTTGCTATCTCTGTTTTTCGTTTTGTTTGTTTGTTTGTTTATAGTTGGAACATTCCTTGGACCAGGTGTGGGTGTTGCAGGCCCGCCCTGCCCATCTATCTGTATCTCCCCCTCTACCTCTCTCTCTTCCTCCTGCTCTTCCCTGGCTCTGCCCTGTACCCACCCCAACCCCAGGACTGGCCTGGTACGTTGTCATCTGTTGAGGATGAGAGAAAATGAGAAAATGAGAACGAAACAACAAAAAGATTGTATGGCAATTTTTGTTTTTTGTCACTCAGTTTTAACTTCACAAATAAATGGTAATGAAACCAAAGAGAGAGAGAGAGAGGGGAGTAGAGGAAGATGTAAAGAATGAATAAAGAAGGAAGAAGAACTGTTGCAGGGTGGTGGGGCTGCTTGTTTGTCCCAGCCGCCCGGCTAGCTTACACCCGAAATAACCACACAGAAACTGTATTAAAACACTGCTTGGGCCATTAGCTCTAGTTTCTTATTGGCTAATTCTTATATCTTAATTTAACCCATTTCTATTAATCTGTGTATCACCATGTGACTGTGGCTTACTGGCAAGATTCTAACCAGCTTCTGTCTCAGGCAGAGGATCCATGGTGTCTCCCTCTCTGCCTTCTTCCCAGCATTCAGTTCTGTCTTCTCCGCCTACCTAAGTTCTGCCCTATCAGGCCCAAAGCAGTTTCTTTATTCATTAACCAATGAAAGCAACACATGAACAGAAGAACTTGCTCCACCATTTCCCCTTTTCTGTTTAAACAAAAAGGAAGGATTTAACTTTAACATAAGTAAAATTACATATAATAAAACTGGTATCAAATAAGAATTACAGTTATAATATTTATATTTACCTTATTATTTATTATAACTAAGGAGAACTATAACTATAAATTCTTCAACTCCATCAAAGACTCCAGAAGGATATAATATTACCTAAGTAAAGAGAAAGTGCATTGTAAGCAACTTCCAAAACTCTAGGAATCTTGCTGCCTGGACAGTCACCCAACGTTCTTCTATACCATTTGGGCATCCATCTTCAGCCTTCAGGCCCATAGTATCCAGCAGACTTTTCCACGAAGAAGGAAATTTCAAAGACAGTTCTCCCTATATTGGCAGTTTTTAGTTACTTTCCTCTGTGTCTCAGAAACTCTTTCACGAAGCAGGAACTCCGAAGGATTATCTCACCTTTAGGTAAGTTCAGTAGTCATCTCACTGTGGGTATTGCATGTCCAGTGAAGCAGTCCAAACAAAAGCAGTTTCTTGCCCAAATGGCTAACCAACTTCATAAGGAGCCTCTTTGATGCCCATCTTTTTCAGGAAGTAGCTTGGTGCTGCCAGGAGCAGACATGCCTCATTGTCATGAAAAAATCCTAAGATCTTAAAACATTTAAATGCCATATTCTATAGTCTTTGAAAGATATGAAGAATGCCTATCCATCTGAACTATATCTATGCACATCTAGAAAGTCTAACATGACTACAAATTTGACTATTATAGATGATTATCTACTAACCTATATTTCTTAATTATACATTTCATTTTTAAATGAATTACACAATCATAATACCTTAAGATGAGAAATACATACACCTATAACAAAATTGACCTTAAATTTGTATCAATAAACCAAGATCCGTATCAAAGCAAGTTATTCATACCCTTTAAATGTAAAAGAACATTTATAAACAATATTTGGGATTATGGATTCAGTTTTTTCTCTCTTAACTGCTTCCTGCTGTGTGGGGGCACTGTTATTCTGGTCTTTCATGGTGTATCCTGTGTGTTAGGCTCATCTCAGTCAATAGTTAAGTGAAGTAATTTTTCTAGGGTGTTCACAGCAACCTTGGTCCATGAAACCATATTCGCCTTAAGGCAGCCCACAGGCTCTCATCTTCAGTGAAAACAAAAGAAGAACCTTTTTCCCAAGCAACATGTTCTCAGACCCAAATTCTGAAGTCAAGATACCTTTATAATATGCATGCTGGTTTAGCATAGCAGCCCATACAATGAAATGTCCCTCTGTACTTGGCTCCTTCACGGCCAAAAAATTTAAAACATAATAATATACAGTACCCAGATCTCTGTGAATTTTCTATTTTTACATGGCTTGTTTTCTTTTAATCTTTGACTGACTGTACTCTGTCTCTTTAAAGACTTTTTTCTAATGATTTACTTCTTTTCCAACTCTCTATACTCTTTTTCTTCTCTCTCACAAGCCTACGTACATTTATCCAACACTGTGACCCATTTAGAGGTCTTTTATGTTTGAATCTGTCCTATTGTGAGTCTGTAATTTTTTATGTCCAGGAGCAGTTCTTAAAATGCTAAGAGCTTCTTAAAAACTTAAATTGCACCATTAGTAGGGATAATACGATAACTTCTGCTTCCCTGCCCAGTCCAAAACTTAAGCTGCACCATCATTATGGTAAATACAGTAGTCTCTGATGGCGCTCTGCACAGTGCAGCATGGCTGAGCCGATTGCACCTCTGAGGCATGCACAGTGCCCTAATGCCAAGCACACAGCCAGTCCAAGTTGCCATCAAGCAAGCCGCATGCAGCACGATGCTCACAACCCCCATCCAAGTGCTTGGTCTCCTGAAAGAGCCAGAGGTCGCACTGGGAGCATAGCCCAGAAATCCAGCATTTCAAAACCGTCACTTTTTTCCTGCTGCAGCTGCTGAGTCAGGAACATCTCTCTGTGGTATGCCACCAGCAAACAGCAAAAAGCTGTGTTAAACTCCTCTCTCTCTCTCTCTCTCTCTCTCTCTCTCTCTCTCTCGAGAGAGAGAGAGAGAGAGAGAGGTGGGTAATTACTAGCTGTAAACCTTCCTGCAGCAAAGAAGAAAAAAGGAGAAAGAGGGCAAGGAGGAGAAAGAGGAGGAGGCCCAGAAAACATGGTGCTGGAGCTATCCCCATACTGCACATCTATAGAATCAAGAATAGTGTATCAGTGGCACAGGACACTCGTACAAGTCACTGGAATCAGATGGAAGACTAAAAATAAATCCACATGCCAAGAGTCACCTGAATTTATACAGTTGATGAAGGAAAACTGTAGGTAAAGGAACAGCTTTTTCAACAAATGCTGCTGGGAAAACTGAAAATCAACATGTAAGAGACTGAACTCCACATGACCCCATATTAGGATCATTCTGAATGAATCAAAGCAACAAAGACGAGACCTGGAGTACTACAGGAAATCAGAGCACACTTTACCACATAATCTAGGAAACAATCTCAGGAATTCACAAGCAGGCTTATGTGAAACTGAAAAGCTTCACATAAAGGGAAAGTGGCCACTGTGAAGGGAACACCTGCAGGACAGGCAGAAAACAAAGTCGTCAGCTCTACATCTGATTGACACTTCTGGAAAGCTGTGATTGACACAGCAGAAACCACTTTATCCAATCCATGAACAGGACAGAGAACTGAGGAGATGGTCCTCAGAGGAAGAAAGACAAACTTGAAGTGGAAGTGCATGGGCCTTTGAAACCTCCAAACCCAACCCTAGTGGCACACCTGCCCCAAGAAGGCCACACCTCCTAGTGTTTCCCAAAGAGCTGCATGAACTGGGGGTGAAGGAATGAGCACATGAGACAATGGGGACCATTCTCATTCAAACCGTTGCATAGATCCTGAGTATTACCACAGGAAGGAATATGTCCTTGTGGGAAAAAGCCATGTCAGCCACTGTGGGAATTGCTTCTTCACATGGAGCAGTTTGTGTTTTCAAAGATAAGATTTGTGTGTCTGCTGTGAGGCCATGGTAGGCTAAATTTACAGCATCAGGTCCACACAAGTATAGTAAGCAACACATACTTCCTCCTGAGGTTCTTTCTGACACGACTGGCCTACAAGTGACTACAAAGGTAGGTGGCCCATTGTCGCTGAAGCTCATGCCCAACTATATTTGTCTGGAAGCACAAAGTCAAAGTCTTCTACCTGAGCAAGGGATGGAAAAGGGAGATGAAACCATTGTGCAAGAGGAACAAATGTCCAAATGGAATCTAATGTGATGACCTGGTGCCTGGCAGACGGACTGTGGTCAAGGCTAAAGGGGTCACCTCAAGGTCTCCCAGCAGTTCAGATGAGCTCAGATGTTTGCTTATAGCAGAGAGTGGGGCATCAGCCAGGTCCGGACAGCAGCATCTGAAGATGAGAGTCTGGATGCTTAGTATCTCAGGCCGCATGCCCACTCTGTGGACACCAGCCAACACAGGAAGGCGATATGATTGCAGGGCCACAGGAATCTCCACGGGCAACTAACTTCATTCTCCAGTACAGAGGGTGCTGTGAGAGCCATCCCAATCACCTTGTGAACAGGGAAGACGCTCTGCGAGAATGTTCTCAAGCTCTCCATCCGAAGATCATAGCAGCAGTCTTCTCATAGGACACTAATTGTGCCCGTTTTTCTCTCCCCTCTTCCTTGCATTCTACCTCCAATCACCCAGAAGACAATTCCTCCCCATGGTCAACTAACTCTCTTCCAGATCATGGGGAAAATCCATTGGAGAGGGCATTGGGGTATCATTCAGGATGTGGTCAATCTCTGGAAGGTCCTGTGCCATTGCAGGATGGCCTGAGCTGGGGCGTTGTCGCCATCTAATGCAGAAGCCCTTGTGTCAACACAGTATTGTTGACAAAGCTGTTCTGCCCTTTGAGATGAAGTGCTGGCTCACCTGTCTCCATGTAAACACACCCCAGTCTGCCCATATGGGTTATACTGTCACTATGGTGTCAATAAGACAAGGACTTTAACAGTAGGAGGTTGGAAGGAAAGACATTGAGGCCCAGCTGTAATGAAGAACTAGATAGTGAAACCACTGATCCCTGCTGCAGACCCGCGTTCTTCACTGGTGTCCTCGTAATGACAGCTCTGTCACCAAGAAGGCAACATCTTATTCCCTGAATCTTCTTCAGCTTTCTTTCTCAGTGCTCTAGACCTGAAGAGCCTGCAGGAGGGCCTCTCCAGATTGGCCAGTGGGTGGCCCTAGGGTTATGAGTGGCATGTCTCCTGCAGGGACCTTGCAGATCCCCCTGCTTGGATCTGTTCCTCTTCATTCTTTGAACATTGGGATGTTGGGGGGTGGGAGTATGATTTTTTCAGCCTGAAGACTCCCACACTCGTTGTCAGTTTGCAGAGCCTCCTGCCACTTTATTAAAGTGATCCCCACTGTGTTTAACTTGTGGGTCCCACCTGCCTTCTCCATAGGAGATGTTTTGTGCAGGTAAACAGGGAACCCACTGAAATAGTGCATTGATCAGCTAGACTTCCCTGATGCCAAGAGCCTGCACCAGACAGGACACCTGGATCTGCATCAGCTGAGTCTCTCACCAGTGAAGACCTTGTGATCATCCTTTAGCTTGGAGGACACAGTGCTCTCTGCTTCCATCTTCAGTTACCTTGTCTTCTCTGAACGGCCATTGCCCGGTCCTAGCATGAGCCTTGCTAACCCAGGAACATGGGAACGGCCTATATTCTCGCGCCATCTGTGCAGTCTCTCTGCTGTCTTCTCCTTCTGAGCACTCTGTCCCCTGTGACTTACTGTGTGGATAATTCGTCTGTGCCCTCATCTTCCTTCCGGATCTACCTGTTCATTGTCAGGGCCTCAGGAGGGTGCGGCCTGGCTTATGTTCAGGGTTCGTGGGAATCACCATCCCTCTCTTCCATGGCTTTCCATCCTCACTTCTCCCTCATACTTCCTGGCGCACATGGACCCCTGGCAGGCCACGGTCTCTGTGTGCAGGACAGGAGGCCATCTTCGCTAGGTCAGACATCCTCATCTGCATCGTCACCACCATCTCTAGTATGGAGGTAAATGTGTGCTGGCCTCTCTCTTCCTTGGCTTGCCACTGTGCATTGTGACGCAGGTCATTTCTTTCAATGCCTAGACCTAGAATTCCTCTGAAGATGGGACTTGGCAAAGGGCCACCTGGGCGGAGCTCCTGCCTTTTCAGATCACTGGTTATTTTTTAAATGGGAGAAATCTGGGGATCCTGTAGGCTCCTATTTCTACATGGTGTGACAGCCAAGTTGGTGGTTGGTATCCCTGCCAGACAGGCTGTCACTACCCTAACAAAAGCTCAGGATATGTTGTTCCTTTTCTTTTGTAGATCGCCTGGGAAGAGTTGTGAATTCCAAGCTAGTGCCCGAGCTGCAGACATGACTGTAGTTCTGCTACCCCTGGAAACAGAATGTTAATGAACTTCCACCTTATTTTACCTTGGGGGATAAAAGGTGTTTGGATAATAAATGCGGGTGATCTTCAGGATTTGAATGAAGCCTGAGACTCCCTTCCGATATTGCTATGTGAACTGTGTCTCAATTATTCCTGTGCCTCCACACCGGTCCAGAGAGGGACATCGACCCCGACAGGATCTGTGCTCTTCACCTGTGCTTCAGTCAGGGTGCTGGGGACAAGTTCCCTCAGTGGAATGGCCGTGTGAGAGCAGCAAGAAGGGCCTCGCAGGCTTTCCTCTCATAACTGCTTCTCCTTGGAAGGTCACTACGGGAGGATGCTCAGGGCCTCTGAAAGCTCCTCCTTGCTGTCACGTGGCACGCGCCATGCACTGACAGAAAACCCTCAGCTCCTTGCCAGAATTCCTTAGGCAGTGCACCCTGGGTGCCACAGAGCCCGAGTTGGGAGCCAAAGTTTGTTATTGTCGGAAGTAAGAAAACCATCAGACATCTGTCACCTGTCATCCCTGGGTTGTCAGTGTGGTAATCTGGAACAAAGCTGTTCTACTTTCTTTGCCATTGTACAGATTGTGACTTACAATTCCGGGTTACACTGCGTTATCACAGTGACGTCAAGGCACAAATGCAAAGTGGCTACTCATCCATATCCACGGTCAAGAGCGGGGAGAAGCATGCTTGCTTGTGTTCCACTAGAGTTTGTGCTTCCTATGCAGTCTGGGAGTCTCTCCATATCAATTAATATAAGCAAATCCCTCCTCTTCAGGCACGCTCACAGGTGAGCCTTTTCTCGAGGAGTCCTCTGTGCAGACTGGAGTCCCAGGTCACGCTCAGCACAGCACTATTGCTCCCAGGGAACACCCCAGCTCCCAGCACTGAGAACTGTCAGTCAGTTCCATGGCCAGAGGCTTCAGCCACTCGGTTTTGCCTGGTTCAAAGTGGACACCTAGTAGCATGTCCTCTCTTCCCCTTTCATCTCCCCAGAATAACTGACTTTGTCTGTAGTCAGCAGACATCACTGGGCTGTCCGCACTTTGTCTTTGCCTGATGAGTCCTAGACTTAGATTTTTCCCACCAGGCTATACTGCCTTCAGGTCAACCCTTTCTTCTCTTTCCAGCTCTGTCTAGCCCACCTCAAGCTGTGACGCACCTCCTTCCAGGAATGGTTAGCGACTCAGTCCACACCTGCTCCTAGCCTGTGCTAGCCTGGCCTTAGCAGAGCCAGTCGATTTCAGCTCCATTTTGGGAAGTGTGTTGCCTCCAACCTTAGCCTATTTCAGACACATAGTTGAGCTCTGAGAGCCCAGGACGCCTTGACAAACTCTTAAAATCATTTACATCCTCTCACTTATTTCTCTGTCTCCCCTCTTCCCTCTGCCTGTCTCTTGTGTCCATCTGTGTGTGCAGCACCTATGTGCTATGTTTAGCATGTGAGGTTGCAGGACAACCCTATAAATTCATTCTCTCCAACCGCTTTGTAGATTGAACTCTGTTGCTTCCTCCTCCGAATGATTTTGCAGGTGGAGACCCTGATGGACATGAAGCAATGCCAGCACTTGCTGGAGAAGTCAATGATGGCTCCGAGGAGTGGGAGCCTTGGCCTTGGCCCACACATGTGCTGCTGTCCTTCCTTGGATGCCAGTCAGGACAACGAGACCATCTCTGTCCCTCAGAGTTGCCTTGCTTGTTGTTTTGGGGAATCCTCAACCTCATGGCTTACTTCTCCGACTTTAGATCTTATTGAATCTTAGTGTCCTAGTCCACTCACCCTTTTCTTTATGCCTAGTTTTCTGTGGCTGTAACTGTAAGTAGGTAACATTTTAGGACACTGCTACTCAGAGCCCTTGCCCAAGGGTGCTCTTGCTTACTGCTCTTATGTAATCAAGAGCTTGTGTTGTCCAGTATCAGTGTTGTGTATTCCTCTCCTCAGAGACTGGAACATTCAAGCCTTCAGGGAAGCTCCTTAAACAGGAAGGTCAACAATTCAAAACAGCTTCAGGAAGGAAGTCTCTGAAACTGACCAAATTCTCTCTGTCTCTCCTTCCCTAGATGTAAACAAGCCAAGCTTCTCCGAGTTCCTCTCAGACAAGCCAAGCTACAGAGATGACTGTGAGACCAGAGCAGCTGCCGGGCAGAAGCAGAAAACAGCCAAGCTGCTTGGAAGGGGCTTAGACCAGCTAGGACTCAAAGGACTCTCCTACCTGTGGAGCTGTTGGCAGGCTGTGCAGTGTGCTCCACGTTCCCAGCTCTTGCAAGCTTGTCACCCATGCCGGGGTGGGCTTTGGTGGTGCAGCTGTCTTTGAATCCTTTATGCACCTGTAAGTCCCTCCCACCCAGATTCCTGTAAACAATGCCCATAAAGCTCATTGGCTCACCAAGCTGGATGTGGTGGTCTCTGTATTTGGTTCCTTTCGGGCTTCCTATCTAGAGTGAGGAGCCATGTATGTTGCATCTTCTGGGGAACGAATTAGTCACACAACATGTGGGAAGGCATGGGAGGATAGAAAGAGTGGTCATGGCAGGTGAAGATGGTGGTTATGTCTGGGTCGCTCAGGCACCGTTCGCCTGTCTGACAGTGACATTTCCTAAGAAGAGGCATTTATTTAGAGTCTTGTGGCAGATCTTATTGGCACCAGGACTGCATCCGAGAGGGCTCTGAAAATGCAGCATTTAACCACATTAGCCCAGGTCTTATAAAGGAAAAAACCACAAAGGACCGACTTGGGGGGTGGGGTTAGCTGACACCTGTCTGGATGCAGGGGAGTCTTAACATCTATGCCCTGCAGTTGTCCTGGTCAGCTTGCTGAGCTGGAACCAAGCTCGACTGCAAAGCAGAAATAGCAGTCAGCCTTCGCATCTGTTATCTTGCAACAACAGTGAAATGCACAAGATAGCCAGTTTCAGGAATAGTTTGGTGAAGTGTGCTGCTAGGGTATAGCTTGTACAAGCCGGGGGCTGCATGCTAATGGCATCTTAGCTTTCTGTCTCTCAAGCAAAAAGAGTTTAAACTTTAAACATAATGGGAGTATTTGGTGGAGAGGGTGATGAATATGGTCAAAATACATTGTCTGAAATTCTCAGAGAATTAAAATTAGTTTTTAAAAGAAAAGAAAGCAGCTAATGCTGGCAAGTATTTGGACAACAGGGGCCCTTACACAGTGCTAATGGGACTGTAACCTAGTCTAGCCACTGTGGGAGTCCGTACACACGTGTCTCAAAACAAAACACGTGGGAAATACATCTCCCATATGACCCAGCTATGCTCTGCCAGGATAATCAGGCAGAGGACCCCAACATACCACACAGGTACTTCACACCAGTGGTCACTGCAGCACTAAGTACAAAAGCCAATTAGTAAACAAGATAGCCATGGACGGAGGCCGAGACAAAAGGTGCTGTCCATACAAGATGAAATTAGGAGCATGTCGTTTTCAGGAGAGAGAACCCAGCTGAGAAAGATCCCATTATGTGATTAAGCCAGCTGCAGTCCTAGATTCTATATACATACACGAAAGCTCTACACGCATGACACAGCGCTGAGGTAACACTGTCTATGGAGACAGTGGGACCACGGGGAGGGAACAGAGTGTAGATAGAGTTGCAGTTGGAGGCCGCCAGGGAAAGAACCACACAAACTTTAAATTGAAAAGACTGCAGAAGACGTCTCCTTCCTTCCTAGCAGTGTTGCCGCAGCACTGCTCTGCAGGCTGGGGCCGCTGCACCAGGGAAAGATGCAGGCTGCAGTTTCTAAAGGCACAGCGCACAGCTGTCTCAATTCTGGGGATGGTTTCCTATGTGAGGCATTAGCATGGGTTTTGTTTGTTTTGTTTTTCTTAGCAAGCAGCATTTAAGTGAGGTCACAGAAGCAGACTGAGCACTTGGTCAGTGTTTTGGGATAAAATTATCAAACAAGAGAGAGGGAAACATTTTGGGAGATGGGCCTGGGGCTCTTAGACCAGTCAGCCCTTTAGATTGCTGTCAAGACTCAGCCGCTGATGAGAATGACATTTGGGTATGGTCCAGTCATCCTGTGGTTAATAATCCTTAGGCTAAGCATGGGGCCTACTAACTCCTAGGGTTTTTCTTGTTTGTTTTTTACACAGTAACTTAGTTTAAAAATCAGTTTACCAAAAGTCCAGTCAAAGAGAGGGAAGAGCAATGATATGACCAAAGGGGTCCAGACCATGATGGGGACACCCACTGAAATAGCTAATGGGAGCTCCCTGACTCTGGCCTAACAGCGGGGGAACCAATATAGGACCAAACTAGGTCCTCTGAATGTGGGTGACAGTTGTATGGCTGGGGCAGACTGCAGGGCCACTGACAGTGGGACCAGGATTCATCCCTAGTGCTTGTACTGGCATTTGGAGCCCATTCTCTTTGGAGGGAAACCTTACCCAGCCTATGTATAGTGCAGAGAGCCTTGTGCAACACTTTGTTGACTCCCCATGGGAAGCCTTCCCCTCTCTGAGGAGTGGATGGGGAGTGTGATGGGGGTAAGGTGAAGGGAGTGGGAGGAGGGGAGGGAGTGGAAACTGGGATTAGTATGTAAAATGAGAAAAGACCGTTTTTTAAAAAAAATTAATAAGAAAATTCAGTTTATAATGGAACTAGATTTTAACCATTAAAATAGTGAGATACAAGGAGGAAAACAGTCTATACACACACACACTCACACACACATACACACACACACACACACACAAAATCTTTCATTAAAACTTTGGGAACTGGAGATGACCCCGTGGGTAAGAGCCCTCATTGCATTGCAGAGGACCTGGTTTGGTTCCCTGTAACCACATGGTGACTAACAGTCTCTAACTCCAGTGGAGGTCACTCATTGAGACTACATTGGAGGACTGGAGAGATGGGTCAGGAGTTAGGCCACTGGCTACTCTTCCAGAGGACCTCCTGGTGATTTACAGCCATCTCTAAGTCCAGTTCCAGGGGATCCAGCGCCCTCTTCTGGCGTCCATGGACACTACCCAAATAGACCACAGACATACATACTACAAAAAAACAAATCATATTTTAAAATCAGTCTCCTAAGTAAGGCCCCATGGCAATGAGGGCGATAACAGCTATGTAGTATGGGGAGGCAGGGCCCTGGCTGGCAGGCAACTTTGCCTCTGGCTCCTGGTACAGTGTCTGGCTTGAACATGGCCGGTACTGTTGTTTCTCTGGCAAGAGTCGGGTGAGCTTAGGAAGAGTCTAGGCCAGGTTGTTCTGGGTCATGGGGATCATAGCTGTCTCCCGTGGTCCTGGATTCACAGTCTTAACATTCAGGAATAAACCCGCTTGACCACAGGAGAAATTCTGTGAGTTGTCATACAACAATGACCAGCGCTGTGATGGATGGAATTTCGCGCATGCTCAGAACAGGCGGTCGGGACCCATGCCTGCCTCCCTGCCCTCTTTAGTCTCACTTCCCTTAGCCCAGACTGCTCTGTAGGCAAGTGAATTCTTTCATTTCCTGAAACTGATCACTTCCCCATCTTAGCGCCGCTTTTTAAGAGCAGCGTCTGCTCCTGGAAGGCTTCCTGCCGTCTTCCCATGTAAAGATCTGCTCAGTAGTCAGAACCTAAAGAGTTCTGCTTGGGAAGAACTTTCTGACACAGCCCTCCTCTCAGTCAACAGCAGTTCAAAAATAACCACTCTTGAATCAGAGCGGGGAGGGGTGTGTGTGGTGGGTGGGTGTGGTGATCTGGAGTAGAGCTTAGTGGGTGACAGCCTGGAGTGTTCCTGCAGACGGCATCCTATCAGTCAGTCTAGGGACTCACAGTCAGCTGTAGATGCAGCTCGGTGGTGTTCCAGCCCCCTCTTCTGGCCCCTATAGGTAACTGCATGCACATGGGGAGCTCAGGTGTGGGTGCACACAAGCACAGGCGCCCTCACACACAGGCACAGAGAGCTGAAAGTGATGCTTTTAAAGAGGAAAATACTAAATGGACTTTTGCAGAAGTAAGCACTTCAGACACTTTAGATTTTATGCCGATCTGAGTAGCACAGTGAGAACTCGGGCTTCCCATGTCCTTCCCTGGAGATCACCAGGGGCTACCATTTTATCAGCTGGACGAGCTCTTGGGCACGATGCAGGAAAACACGTAATCAAATGCCATGAGACAGCCCACAAGTTAATGCAGCATTAGGGATTAGCCTTAATGAGATCATACGCATGTTGGCACATGTACATGCAAGGCAGTGCAGTGGTTTAGCTCACTTGCAGAGACCCAGGTTTGATTGCCAGCTCCCAACCCCTTGAAACTTCAGTACAGGGAGATCCACTACCCTCTTCTGGCCTCTTCAGTAACCAGGCACTGGGGTGGTACACAGACATCCATGTTGGCAGAACACCTGTAAACCCAAAATAAATCACATGTGTGCCTCACAGGGCAGCTGTAAAGAATACAGTGACTAGTGGGAGGGGAACATCACATAACCCTAAGGCCTGTTCTGAAGGACTCTTGTCCTGTGCTCCCCTTCTTCTTGTCCCTCCCTGTTCATTCTTACCTGCAGAAAAGTCAAAAGCAAGAAGGAGCATCCAGTTCCTGAACAGCCTGCTGAGGAGACCGGCTGCTTCTCAGCGGCCCATTGGGAACGTCTGTGCACACAAAGGCAGCAGGCTAGGAACCTGAACCGGCAGGCAGAGGATGGCCTTTCCCTGTCTCTGTAATTCCAGAAACGCAGCATTGCACATGTCGGATTTTCTGTCTTAGAACTACTCCTACCTGTGGTGAAGTCTACAAATGATGGAACTTGTTGGTACCCAGCTCAGTCACTGGGAGTGAAAAGTGAAGAAGCGCATAGGACCACATCCTGCCTCTTGGACAAGCTCTATGTGCAGCATCGGGAAGCACTTGACGGCAGAACTGCTTTTGCAGTAAGAATAATGAGTGGCTTGTTCAGTTTAGGTATTCCTTCCATTTTAAGTGGAATACTTCATTATACCATAGAAATATGATTTAAAAAGGACTCATATTTAAAAATACTGTTTTTAAACCCAGCATTTGAGTACAGTGTGCACAGCACTTAATTGGCAGGAGCACTCAGTGTTCCTGCTAGGAATGACTCTTTGGACTGTGCTGAACTAAAACCCATGTTTCCCCTCAGTGACACAACATTCTGTAGCAAACATTTTTATTCTTCTGATTGTCAGGCTAATATGTGTTTGCAAAATTCATGTGACATAAAAATATAAGTAACAAAGGAAAAAGGATTCAGAAATTCCTCTCTGCCTTCTTCACAAACGATTGCCGAGCTGGGAGTGTGCAGTGATAGAGTGTAGCCCCTATCATGCATGGGGTTCTGGGTTCCGTGCAAGGCACTGAATATAAATTAAACAGAAGTAAAAGTAATGGTTTCTAATCAAATATGAGTAAGTTTTATCGATAGTAGAAATTATGTGGGATTTTAAATTGTTTCCATATGTCATTATTTCAAAAGATGACATTACAGGAAGTTTAATGTTTTGTTTGGGATCACTTGCAATTCATCATTAGAGAGCCCTTCCAGAGATAGCTGTGTGATTTGTGAGGTCTGTCCTTTTTAATTGAGCAGCAAAACCCAAAATGCCTGCCAAGTATTGCCTGTGTCTTTACGGTGAGTGAAACAAGTAAGAAACGATGGTGCCGACAGGGGAAAATGACGCAAAAGAACCAGGGTATTTCTTTATTAATACCGGATGGAAGAAGCCAGGTGGAGCTTCCCTGGACAACAGCAGTGCGAAGGAAAGAGAATATTTACCAATTGTAAAAGCCAGCCTGTTAGCAAGAATGAAGTAACCATCCAGGGACAGCACAAGAAAATACAGGAGCATGCAGGGAACATTATGTGATGACTGGGTCCTTGGGCTGCCCTGGATCTTAGAATCCTCTACAGCAGCACCACGTTCCTCGCACTTCTGCCCTACACTGCCATCTAGCGGACAATGGTCTGCCCGTGCCTTGGTGAATCTGCTTCAGAGGATGTGATGGTCTGGGCTTAGGAGCTGGGTTCTGTCATTTGAGGCACAGAGTTCTAACAGTCTGTGCTGGGAGAGGGCTATTTGTTGGTTCTCGGCTGCTCAGCTCTGAAATAGTCACACAAACTATATTATGAAAATCACCACTTGGCCCATTAGCTCCAGCTTCTTATTGGCTAACTCTTACATATTAATTTAACTCATGTATCACCCACCACATGACTGTGGCTTATCCGGTAAAGCTCCCAGCATCTGCCTGCAGCGGGGCTACATGGCTTCTCTCTGACTCCACCCTCTTTTCTCCCAGCATTCAACTTAGTTTTCCCCGCCTAGCTCTGTTCCCCTATAGCCCTGCTGTAGGTACAAAGCAGTTTATTTATCATTGGTAATCACAGCATACAGAGGGAAATCCTACATCAAATCTGCAAGCTTCCCGGCCATAGAGACCATCTTGTATGCAGTCAGTGAAGCAGAGCTAGGTCCCCATCGTCTTTGCTGACCTGGAGGGAAACATGAGCAGCATTTAGAGGTAACATCTCTTCCTGGCAATAATTAAAAATTCATAGGGATGGTAATTTTCCACTGAGCAGTCCTCCACAATTGATTATTAAGGTCTTTTCTCTCTTTGATTCTGTCTTTATTACTAACTCCACAAGTCTTTCATAAAATCTTTACATACTCTCGTGTGGGTTTTAAGGCAAAACCTGCTCCTGAACCTATGAGCTTCACAGGTTTCCTGACTGTGGAAGGGACTTGGTGGATCCAGACATCAGTGGGTGGGCTGTGGCCTGCATTCAGAACAGACAGGCGGGAAGAAAAGAAAGGATCTATTTTAATGCCCTACATCACTCTGTTTCCCATTGTATGTTTCCAATGACATGAAGTTGGAAATAGTCAAACTCACAGAGAGAAGCAGGGAAAGAATGAGGCCAGAGCCTGTGGGAAGGGGAGGTGGGGAGATGTCAGTCACTATGAAGTCCCAGTCAGGCAAGACAAGTGTCCTAGTCAGGATCACTGTTGCCGTGATGAAACATCATGGCCAAAAGCAGGGTGGGGAGAAATGGGTTTATTTGGCTTACACTTCCACAACTGAAGGAAGTCAGGACAGGAACTCAAACAGGGCAGGAACTTGGAGGCAGGAGCTGATGCAGAGGCAATGGAGGCTGCTGCTCACTGGCTTCTTATTTTGCTCAGCCTGCTTTCCTAGAACCCAGGACCACCAGCCCAAGAGTGGCACCACCCATAATTAAGAAAATGCACAAACACCTCAGCCCTGTCTCCAGACCATCGGCCATGACAAATTGCAGTGTTATTGGGGGGGGGCGACTTAGAATGTTTTGAATCTGTGCTGGGCAGTTTGATGTCGACTTGACATGAGCTCGAGTTATCAGAGAGGAGGGGGCCCCATTTGAGAAAATGTCTCCACAAGACAGGAGGGCTGTGGGCAAGCCTGGGGGCATTTTCTTAATTAGTGATTGATGTGGCAGGGCCTAGCCCATTGTGGGTGGGACCACCCCAGGGCAAGTGGTCCTGGGTTCTATAAGAAAGCAGGGTGAGTAAACCATGAGGATCAAGCCAGGAAGCAGCTCCCCTCCATGGCCTCCGCGTCAGCTCCTGCCTCCAAGTTTCTACACTGCTTGATTTCGTGATGTGAGAGTGTAAGCCAAATAAACCCTTTCCTCTCCAAGTTGCTGTGGTCACGGTGTTTCACTGCAGCCATAGAAACTCTAACTATGACAGAAGTCATAATCACCATAGACTTTGACGATCCAAGCACTTTGACCTGAAGGAACCACAGTTTTCCTTGAGTTGAAGCTTGAAGCCAGTATCTGTCTCTCATCACAACACAGCCAGTGATTTCATGGAGCAGGACAAGAACTGTCCTTGCTAACCAGGCATGTAAAATCTGGTCACCACAAGCAGTCAGGTGGAGAACACTGCTTATGGTGAACAAGCCCCAGGGGAAGGGATTTTCTGTCTGAATTAATGAGTGGCAAACTAAAACCATGTCCACTGGGAAAAGGGTATCAAATTCAGGAAGAAGGAAGAAGCTGGGATAGGAAATGGAGGTGAGCCTCAGCAACAGTTCCCCTTCCTTCCTCCTCCCTTCCCTCCCTTCTGCCTCCCCCATCTCCTGGAACCTTTCTCCTGTTAGAGGCAGGGTCTCATTACATTTTGCAGGCTGGTCTTGAACACATGGTCTTAAGTGATTGTCCTGTAAAAGGCATGTGCCCCTGCACCTGACTTTTTCTAAAAATACAAAACCCAAATAACAGTTGTCATCTTGATTCAGCGCGCGCGCGCGCGCGCACACACACACACACACACCCCTCTAATAGAACAAAAGTTTCATAGAACAATGTTTAACCATTTTACACACAACACATTCAGACGTGTTCTGTTCTACCTTTTAACATGTCCACACATCTGACAATCAGGATAGTTGCTAAGCAGTGCATCCCTACATGGCTACATTATCCCGTCAACATCATAGTCCCTCACACTGGAGGCCAGCCTTGTGGGACCACTGTCCTCTCTCAGTACATGACTTACTCTTTTATTGAAGCAGAGCAAATGTACAGGAAAGAACGTATGGGATGTGTAAATTTCCACACTGTAAATAGCTCATGTGATCTATGTTTTACGTTCTAGCTTACCTCATTTTTATTGTAGCAAAATATTTATTGCATAGAATTTGCCCATTTTAGCAAGCTTTAAATATACAGTTCTGTTGCACTAAGAACATTCACTTTTTTGGCCACCAGAGCTCAACTGTTTTGGTAAACGTAAACTCTTTACCGACTGAACAATAACCCTCCCTCCGCTCTCCACTCGTCTAATTACCACCATTTTACTTTTGACCCTAGGACAAACATTCACTCTAAGAATCTTCTATGAAAGGATGACACGTAGCCACACGTTATCGATTGTTATGGGCTTGGCCTCAAACATCGCGTCTCTAAAGTTCTCTGTGTTATGTCTCAAATCCCCTTCCTTTTAGGGAGGAAAAACATATCGTGTGTGTGTGTGTGTGTGTGTGTGTGTGTGTGTGTGTGTGTGTGTGTGTGTTTGTGTCTATATTTTTTTCTTCATGTATCGATGGACACATGACATGCTTCTGCTTCCCTTGGCTACTGTGACAAGGCCACTGTGAGCACGTGTCCACAAACACGGCCGTGAGCACATGTACATGAACACCACCGTGAGCATGCGTGAATGAACACCATCATGAGCATGTGTACATGAACACCACCGTGAGCACGTGTGAACAAACACTGCTTTTCCTTTTTTAAATGTTTGTTGTCCCTGGGCATAGTGGTGTATGCCTGGACCCCAGAACCCATGAAATGTTCCTTTGGAGTCAGACTGGGTTGCACAGGGAGGCCCTGTGTCATGTTTAGGCTACGTATATAAGATGAGGAAGCAACACAAACGAATGCCCTGTTTGTAATGGGGTCCAACTCTGTGTGTGCAGGTAACCCAAGATCTGAGAAATTACAAAACCCAACCACTCTGGACACTTTGGCTGAAGGATAAGCAGCATGCCTCTTCCTGTTTCCTCACAGACACACCTTTAAATCGTAGCTGATTTGGTGGCCACTATCAAGGCACAATTGGTCAGGTATTTATAGCCACATTTCATGTTCCTCCCCTCTTCCTCTGTAACATGAAGGCTGGCTTGTTGGGGTTTCTGTCCTGCCCAGTTCCCACAGCTGGCAAGTCCCAAAGAAAATCACACAGAGAGTCTACATTAGGTTATAAACTGATTGGCCCATTAGCTCAGGCTTCGTATTAGCTCTTATAACGTATATTAACCCATTATCCTTATCTATGTTAGCCACATGGCTCAGTACCTTTTTCAGCCGGGCAGGTCACATCCTGCTTCTTCTGTAGTCTGGGCAAGACTCGGGAGGAATGGGCTTCCTCCTTCCCAGCATTCTCCTGGTCTCATCGCCCTGCCTCTCTTTCCTGTCTGGTTGACCCGCCTATACTTCCTGCCTGGCCAATCAGCATTTTTTTAAAACACGATTGACAGAATACAGACAATTATCCTGCACCATTCCTCCTCAGGAAGGATCAGCAGCGCTCTTTCCTCTGCTTGCCTTCCTTGGAGATATGGGGCTTCTCTAAACGACACGGTCAGTGACAGTAATTGCCACTAAAGAGTTTATTCCTGTGACTGGGGCAGTGGGACAGGGGCAGAGGGAGGAATAAAAGATGGCTACACATTTTCTTCCTCCCTCACTCCCTTCCACTTTCCTCCCTCACTGCCCCCTCTCCTCTCTATTTCTCTCTCTATTTCTCTCTCTCTCTCTCTCTCTCTCTCTCTCTCTCTCTCTCTCTCTCTCTCATTTTGAAGTAGGGGAGCCAAGAAGCCAACCCTAGTAGCTGCCCTGTCTTGTCTAGCCACCATGCAAGTGTGTAAATCGCTGCCTCGGTTCTCTAGCTCATGCCTCCTTTCCCCTCAGTGAGGCCCAGGGAGCTCTAGACCGACAGCCCTGTGAGCTATCTGATGGCAAAGGAGCTCCCAGTGGGTGGACCTAACAGCTGCTTCCCGACAAAGGATCCAGTAGCAATAACTGTAGAAGTGGAAGTGATGCCCAGAGCTATTGGATTTGTTAGCTCTGCTTTTAGCAACACCGAGAACTGTTTAAACCCTGTGATCCCGCAGTCCCGAGTTTCCTACTGATGTTGGTATTGGGGCTCTCCTGTTGTTGCTCTACCAATCAGTACCTTCTGAGGAAAGATTTTAAGAGTTTCCTTCATTCCCACAAAGAACTCAAACTGGAAAAGGTTCATTTAGACTGGGAAACTGGATGGCTTACTTACTAAGTACAGGAAATATCCCTTTAGGCTGAGAGCTATTGACGACAGCTTTAAAAGTTTTGTCTGGGAGTACAACAGTCTTGTAGGTGAGTTTAGACATGAACACAAACTCTGTTTATTGTCGGTGCCCTCAAGCTTCATTTTGAGGTCAGTTCTTTCCACAACAGCCCTGGACAGAGAGATTGTTCCCTATTGCCCTGGACATAAATGACCTGTGCTGCTCAACCGTCCTGCCACAAAAGAGCAATATGACTGACGGCCACTTTGGTGACTATTAGTGGCCAAGTCCTTGCTTCATTCCAGGTCTCCAGCGTCAACTTTATTTACCTTCTCTTGAGATTATTGTTTTATCCTTAAAAAGTCTGATTAAAACCAACTGCAGTTAAGTCATTACACATTGTGTACAAGTATTAAAATGCTGTACTGTTTTGCATAATTACATATAACTACTATGTCATATATATAAAATTAACAGTGTTGGTGACATGGCTCTGCAGGTAGAGTGCTTGGGACCTACATGGTGGAAGGGGAGAGCCAACTCACACAAGTTGTCCTCTGACTTTCACATGCATACTGTGGCAGACACACGTGCACATGTGCAAGAAAATCCTTAAAAAATGTATAAAGGAATGTATGCAATATTCCAGTTACTAGTTAAGTGATTTAAATTTCAAGACGTCACAGGGTAGGTGCAGTGTATTTCAGAGCCAGATTTTGAGACCAAGTTTGCAGGCATGGTATTGATTAGGTATCGATACCTGTGGAAAGGAGGCAAAGGAAACAGACCTCTTAGGGAGAAGTTGACCTACAGTAGAGACCAATAATGTTGACCTTGCAGAGGGTTCTGGAATGCAAATGGCCTGTGAGACTGGCCCCTTGATGCTTGGCCAAGGCACTACAGACATGCAGTGGTGTGGCTCACAGCAGGGAGACCATGCAAGACGCACTGGAGCAGGGCTGCTCCCTGAGTGAGACACAAGAGGAAGTGTCCCCAGATGCTAACACAGTCCTTCCCGAGGGAGCTAAAGGGAGTGGTCTCCTAGCCCCACCTGCAAGAAGGATGCCTTTGTGCTTAGAGACAAAGAGGAAAACTTGCAATATAGTGGCAGACTTGGTGAGTGACTAATAGCCTTAGGAATTAATGAACGCAAACCTTAACCAGAGAGTCCCAATATAAGCAATAAATGCATGAAAGAAAAGTTCCACCTCATTTGAAATCATATAAATGAAAGCAATAAAACAATGACTGTCACTGTCTATGATCATAATCTAGAAGGAAAACTAATAGAATTGAAGAGGAGTGGAGTCTGGGTAAATGAGTGATCTTAGGAAATTACTCGTAGGAGGGTAACATTTTGAGAAAGTAATTTTTGCGATGAACTTGAAAATCCTTAAAGTACATGTGCCTGCTAGCTAGGTGTTGTAGTAATCTATTGCTGTGTTACAGACTTCTCCAAACTTAGTTATTTAGAACAGTGAGTATGCACTGTAACATGGAGGAATTTGGAAATGGGCAAGACATGAGCTGGATTGCAACCACCAGAAGCCCTAATGCATGCTGGGACATCTGTCGCCAAGATGGTACACTCTAGTGGCAAAATGCCTCTATACCTCAATGCCTGCTGGTAGGAGGCCTTGGCTGGGCTGCAGGGGTATGTTTGCAGGCCACTTGCACGTCACTAGGACGTTGTAGGAGACTCTTCTTAGTGAGTGATCCAAGAGTAAGATGGGAGCCACATTGTCTTCTCAGACCACCCTCAAATGACTTATCTGTGCCCCATTCCATTCCTTAGAAATGAGTCACTAAGTTCAACTCACACGTGAGAGGCAGGGACAAGGTCCCACAGCACACAGGATAATCAACAGTATTGTAGACAGTTATAAAACTACCCCAATTTGACAATAATCACAAATTATTTTTATTTCTCCCAAATGCAAAATACACTCAGCCCCCAGGCCTCCCAGAAGCTGCGGCCCTGTAAGGCACCCGCACGGGCTCGAGATGTTGACACTTTATTAATTCCTGGGTCTGGAAGCGGCTCCTTGGAAACAGTCGAGCTCGGCTGCACAAACGCTGTAGCTGTGAGTCTGAAGGCGCGCGAGTGCACAGCAGAGCCAGCGCTACAGCTACTGTCTGTTCTGTCAAAGCTCAAAAAGGGAGAACCATGGCCCTCACATGACCATGAAATCAGCACATGTCCACTCCTTATTCCCTGATGATTCGTCTATTGAAATGGTAAAAACTGCTTCAGAAAGCATTTTGAGAAACTGAGTGTCCACGAGAAAATTTAAAAGGATGCCTGAATTAGATGGTGACACCAATGCAAAACTGTATGTCTTTAGGGACATGGGATCATAACCTTTGTGATACTCTTTTCCATTAGACAGAAATATGTAAGGGAATGTAAATTCACCATGCCAAGGATAAACTCAAATAGTAAATATCAGGCTGGAGAGATGGGTCAGTGGTTAAGAGTACTGGCTATTCTTCCAGAGGACCCAGGTAAAATTCCCAAACACCATCATGGTGGTTCACAGTTGTTTCTCACTCTGGTTCCAAGGGATCCAACATCCTCTTCTGGCCTTCTGGAAGAAGGCACATGCTTCACAGACAAGCATGCAGACCCCCCTACACACACATACATAAAGCACATACAAAGAATAAAATCATAGTAAATATCAAAAGCAAGCACAGGGGCATTCTCCTAGAGAAATACCTTTCACTGTGTGTGTGTGTGTGTGTGTGTGTGTGTGTGTGTGTGTGTGTGTGTGTGTGTGTGTGTGTGTGTGTGTGAGAGAGAGAGAGAGAGAGAGAGAGAGAGAGAGAGAGAGGTTTATATTGTACAGGTTTATGTGTACACGTGCGATGGATTGAATGAGAATACTGATTCCCAGGTGGTGATGGTGTTTGAGTAGGTTTAGGAAGGGTAGCCCTGCTGGAGGCAGCCTACTGGGTGTGGTGAGCGGAGCCGACATGTGGAGGCGGGGTCAACAGGCAGGTACACTTACTTCTCCAACTCTGCTTGGGGCGGGGCTATAACTGAGAAGGGCGGAGTCAAGACAGGGAGGGCCAGTGAGGGCCAGACCAGGCTGGTGGTGGGTGGGGCTGGAACTGAAGTGTTGGGTGGGGGAAATTGGAAAGGGATCTTGCCCCATGGGTCCTTACTGGTTATGCAAATTTGTATATTCGCCAATAATATATGGAATTCCTATTTTCTCCACTTCATTGGAAGCATTGATTTTTCTGTAACTAATTTGGGGGCTGTTCTAGGTATTGTAACTGGACTGACATCTCATATTGCAATTTGGATTCACTTTCTCCTGATGGCTAATGGTACTAATCACTGTAAAATAGATTTTCTGTCCATTTGCATTTATTTTGAAACGTGTCTATTTGCCCCCTCCCCCCCTTTTTTTTTTTTACCTTGGGTTATTTGTTTTGTTTGAGGAGCTTATATAATCATTGATCCAGTGAGTGATTGGCAGACATTTCTTCCCATCTGTCTGTCTGCTTTGGGATGCTTTATGATTTCCCATAATCATGCCTTCACTTTTGCTTCCTGAACACTTCAGGTCACACTTGAATCCATTGTCTGTGCCAGTATCTTGAAGTATCTCGCCCATGTTTTAAGCCTTGCATTTAGATATTTGGCCCACGTTGGTTTTTGTGCAGCCCTACAGATAAGGGTCAAAGTTCTGTATTTCTCGTGGATATACAGTTTCCTCAGCACTGTTTATTGAAGACGGTTATTTTTCCCATATAGGTTTTTGGTACTTTTTATCAAGAAATGTTTGGCTATAGATGGTTAGATTTATTTTTGGGAACAATTTTTTTTTCTTTTTTTGACATTTAAAAAATTAGTTTAATAAAAATACACTAGGTTCTACTAGCAGCTTTCATGGTCATTTCTGAAACTCAACTCACCATCACCCTGTTAAAATAATGCCTGTCCTCTTGTTATAAAAGAAGTCCTTGTGCCACAAGAAAAGTAACTGACATTTGCTCAAGTGTCTCTCTGCGTGTGTAAAACAGTTGCTACCACTTCTCAGCACAGTCAGCCTTGGCAGATGCTGGAGGGAGGTGAGACATGTCCTCACCCTGACAGAAGCTCACCTTCCCTGCGCCCGACAGAAATCCTAATGCTGAACTCAGTGTACTTCTTCATTCCTGAGACCGGCGCGGACACCGTCTTCACCTAGAGGCTGTGATGTCCAAACCAGCAGGGCGAGTGCTCTAACGGCAGCAACAGATGGCTTTTTCTTTTTACTGATTCAAGACCCATGCGCTCTGCGGTGAAGCAGGGACACCAAGAGTGACCTCCGGATGCCGAGGTGCCATCAGTGCTACGCAGCTCTGGCTGGATTAGTGTTGTAGTTGGGAGCGCAGCACATGGCAGGATGGACCTCAACATGCATGTAGGCCGTGCAGTTAGGAGGGAATGTCCATTCCTTGTTCCAGTACCTTTGTATAATGTTAAGGAAGTTAACCCAAATAATAAAATATTTAAAAAAAAAAAACAACCGAGCGATTCCTGCAGCAGTCTCAGAATCTGACCCTGTGGAAGTTCCTAGGGCTGGTGAGTGTCTGGTGCTGACGCGCCGGCCTGCAGAGGCAGCTACCTGAGTTCCTGGCTGTGGGACTGTGCTCATCACTCATAATTTCCCAGCTTTCACGTATGTGGGGATGGAGCCACGCTGAGTCAGCCCTTCAAACCTTTTATAGGTGTAGTTGAGAAAAACCCAGTCTTTGGATTTGTAGTCGGGTTCTGTGGTATTCGGCACCAGCTGTAAGATGTCAGACTCAGGGAAGTCATCCAAGTTGGAAGCGTCGTCGATACTCTTGATTTCTATAGGGATGGCTGCCGGCCTTTCCCTGGTATGCCCCCAGTCTACACTCTCAAAGAACGGGTGACCTTTGATCTCTTCTACACCACCATTCCCAATTCTGTTTTCAGAATCAGTACAAAATCTGAGAATCAAGTCCTTGGCTTTCTTTGAGACGGACACTTCTGGAGGAAATGCCAGTGTCTCCTTCCAGCTCATAACTTTTCTGTATGTCTCCTGAGGTGTCTTGGACATTCCCTCCTACTCAGCGGCAAAAGAGTTTATCACTTTTAATAGTCTTTTGGTACAATCTTTACTTTTTTTTTTTTTTAACAAAACAGGATAATCTGACTTTTTCTATTTATGTGGCCTTTCTCTTACCTAATTGCTAGGCTAAAACTTCCACTAGTGTATTGACTAAGAACGGTGAGCGAACCCATGGACAGCACAACAGAGCCAGCCCCGCTGGTGGAGGTGTGGGTGAGCTAGCCCCAACATTGTGAGCATGGGAGGGCTGTCCCTATTACCCATCTGTCATGTGGTGGCATAGGTGGGGGAGAAATGCCCCCCCACAGCTCATCAATGCCTATGGCAGGTGAAAGAACCGGCCCTGAGGTCATAAGAGCAGGAGAGCTGGCCTTGCCCCTCATCAGCTGCAGCACGCTGGAGAGAGGCCTAAGCCTGCCTGGGAAACACAGTGGAGCTGGCCCCGAAGGCGGGTGTAGGTGTGGGAGAACTGAAAGACAAGAGAGCAGGAGAACTGGCTCTGCCCCTTGCTCACCCTGCAAGGCATTGCAGGAGAGCTCACCCTGGTGGTGAGGGCAAGGGAGAGCTAGCAGGCTGACCAACCCTGCAACTATCCAGGCCCAGAACCAGGGTTAGAACATGTTGGCCCATCCCATCATCCACCCATTGTGATCTGCTGGAGCACGTGAAGGAACCGGTCCTGCAGATCCAAAGCTGCAGGATTTCCACAACACAGGGCAACAACCGGATAACTACGCGGAATTCCAGTGATGGCCAGCCCAGCATCAAGAGTGTAGCAGAAGCCAGAGACCTTGAACCAGACCAGTGACTCTTTGCAATGAACACTTGCAAGTGAAAATATATGGATAAAAGGATCTACTGCGTTACTCACTACATCACACTGGTGTGGGAGGTCCTATGTATGTGTTGCTTTTATTGGTTAATGAATAAAGAAAACCGCCTTGACCTGTTGACAGGGCAGAGTGGAACTAGGCAGGGAAAACTAAACTGAATGCTGGGAGAAAGAAGGCGGAGTCAGGGAGAAGCTATGAAGCCCCTTAGGAGACAGACATGCCGGAACATTACCTGCTAAGTCACAGCCTCGTGGTGATACACAGATTAATGGAGATGGGTTAATTTAAGGTAAGAGCTAGACAGAAATACGCCTAAGCTATTAGCCAAACAGTATCAGAAATAATATGGTTTCTGTGTGGTTATTTTGGGACTGAGCAGCCAGGAACAAACAAGTGGCCTCCTACATCACATTACAGCTTCTGTGACTAAATTGATTTTTTTTCTTCTCTCTTTTCTTTTTTATCCTAAATTTTATTTTATTTTGGGGATGGGGAGGTTGTAAGGACAGAGGGTGGATATGAAGGGACGGGGAAATGAATGGGATGGAGATGCATGACATAAAAGACACAAAGAATAAATAAAAAGAATAGCAAGAGTAGACACAGTTGGCTCTTCCAAATCAAAGGAGTGATGCCATCTTCTCAATGCTTAGCACACTGTTGCCTATGGGTTTTCAATATTTGTCTTTACTATGTTTAAATATGACTCTTGAATTATTAGATGTTTGTTTTTGGTCAGGAATGATGGCACACACCTTTACTCACAGTACTCATGAAGCAGAGGTGGGAGGATCTCTGAGTTGGAGCCCAGATTGCTCTACATAGTGAGTTCCAGGACAGCTAGGGCTACATAGTAGACCCTGCCTAAAAAGTAAAAAAGAATAAGAAATAACATAAATAACTTCCATTTCAATCTTTCTCATATTTTCCAGTTCTCTGTTAAAATTTCTATCACTTCATACACATAAAACACACAAATATTTCCTTGTCCTCATAATGCTCAGATGAAATAATAGCTACTTTAAAGTCCTTGAGCTGGGCATGGATGCAAACTACCAGAATCAGCAGTGAGAAGCTGACTCAGGAAGTACGCTCAAGGCCAGACTGGGCTACATAAAGATGTATGTGACTAAATCATAAAGCAGTGAAAGTTTTGTCTGATAAATTCTTTCCTGAGGATGGCACTTATTGATTTCTTTTGAAAACTTGATCTTGTTTCCCTGGCTGCTTGTGTGGAGAGGCATTAAGTTCTATCCCAACTCTTGGGCTATATCACATCTCAGACTCTGGATTCTACTGGGAGTCTTTGAACAATGTTTCTGTTTTGGTAGGAAACCAACTAGACTGTGTCCTAATTGCTACCCAGTGAGTACATTTATGAAAGTTAAAAGCAAAGAGAGAAGAAATGAAACTATCCATATTCTGCTCTAATCTAATACTGTGATCTGCCACACACACACCCACCCACCCAGGGGAACACTGTCAAGTCTTCATCAGAATGTACCATGTCCACAAAGATCCATTTGGACAACCTGTAAAAGGAGACCATGAATTCAACTGACATTCTGGACTATTTAATAGAGGTATCTGTTGTACATGTGGCTTTAGTTCAACATAAACACAGCATTTTCTCTGGAAACATCACCTGAGTTGGAAATGAAACCTGAAGAGAAGACGCTTGAGTTCACCGACTTGTTTCTCCTCAGCATGTGAGTGATGATCCCAGAGGAGGGTTCTGGCAGCAGTTCAGGACTCAGGCCCAGGGCAGGAATGAGGGAAGACTCCTTGTAAGTCAACGGCCCTGCTCAAGTCCAAGGCTTGCACCTGTGTCCCCTGCTCAGCTTCAGATTCCTCACACAGCCCCGGAACGAGGTCTGGCTGGTCAGACAGTTCTGCATGACATGGGCTGTTCAGAAAACAAGAGATAAGCCTTGCTCAATTTTGTTGAGATGGGGTAAATTGTACATTAGCGACAAAAATAATCTACGTGGACCTTCTATCAAACCACGCTATTACCCACACATGTGGCTTTAGTGGATGGCAGAATTCCTCAGAACAGTTAACACATAATAACCTGAAGACATAGCCATGACTTGAAAAATCATGCAACAGGCGTTAAGGATTTGCAGTAATTTCTTGGGACATCTTAAATGCTCAACTCAAAATGCAAAATTGGTGCAAGAGGATGAAGCCTGCCTTACCCTGTGACTTAGAACCAACCTTGGGAGCCATCTAGGGGAGAGGTATGATCCTCCCACCTACTTGCCATTGGAACCAGTGTTCTCAGTGAGAAATGTGTATGTGAGGGTTATGCTAAGTTTCCCAAGAATGTTTAGATATGACATTCCAAACAGCTTTTCTAAAATGGTGAGACTTGTCATTGAACCGTGTATCTCTCAATCCCTAGCCTGTATTCCTCTGCGCTTCTACCTCCCCGGGACTGGGCCTCCTGTGTAGTAAACAGACGGGAGTCACACACCAGGATAGCAGCCATCACAAGTGGGATCACTAGTGTCTGCCGAGGTGGAACGGGTGTGAGGACTTTCAGCCCTAAGAGGATTCCCGTCCATGGTCAGGGCAATGCGGTGTTTGCTTTTCTGGGCTTGGAGTGTGTGCCATTTCCCATCACAGAGTATTCTGGAGGCTCTGGGCTCGTATGTGGCTCTTATCCTACCAGCGCCATTGTTGACGTGAAATAAGACCTGAACAAAGCAAATACTTAGGTGAGTTTTTCTGTTTAGGACCACTGTCTCCTTTGCACTAGATCTCAGCCAGAAGACCAAGAAGCCATGGAGCACAGAACACTGATGAATTGTTCTCAGAGTGGAGCACCTCACAGGATTCTGGAAACATGGAGCAAATGAAAGACTTCAGGGGAGACTCTCACTCAAGTCTCGGGATAACACAACCCCCCAAGAACTCACGAGAGCCTGTCCTTGCTGCAATCACACGAGGTTTATTGATAGGAACCAGAGCTTATATCCCATGCAGGAGAGGAGCTCGACCCTGAGTAGCTGGGAGAGGGGGTGTTTAAGGGAAGAAACGAAACCACAACCCAAAGTGGGTAGGGAGGGCGTCATTGGAAAATTCCGAAAATACTAGTGATCATCACAAGGGGCAACTCCCCGTTTCTCACGATTATTCTCAAGATTATAATCTAACTTTATGGCCAGCTAGTTCCTGGAACAGAGTCACTAAACCGGCTAACCTAGATTTTTTGGCTCTATTCTTTCTGCTAGAGGGGTCTGGATTTTATCCTGGTCTTTCACAAGGACCATGAGAAACAAACAGTAGTGGAGTAAAATCACCTCCTCAAGAACTTGGGCTCTGTCCCAGTCTTCACAGCTCTGAAATCAGAGCTTCATTTTCAGGGCACTGTGGACATTTTTGGGAGTTTGTAGTCCAGAAGGCTGAGCATTGGCAGCACCTACGTACAATTGCCCACTAACTTCGCTCTAACAGACCACAGATGCTTCTACAACATCCCACTGACCTTTGCTCTAACAGACCACAGATGCTCTCTCTACAACAGTCCACTGACCTCTCTCTAACAGACCATAGATGCTCTACAACAGTGTGGCAAACTAAAGGCAAGGACATAGCATTCCTCTGGAAAGAATGATATTTGGATATGGGGACCTTAATGAGGTCACTGAGGTGGACTTTAATCCAATCTGTGTATCTATAAAAGGCATAGGGACACCAACACTGACACACAGAGAAAAGATAACGTGAAGAGATGACAGCCAAGCATAAGCCAAGGAGAGGGGCCTCAGAAGGAGGAATGCACAGCCTCAAAGACTCTCAGCCATAAATGCTGAGAATCCTGGGACCTGCAGTAACATGGAATCCTGGGAGTTGCAGTAGGTCCCTGAAGATGGCAGTGGTCTGGCACTGAGTGAATGACTGGCATGTGCGCCAAAGCTGATTACCCAGACTGAAGCACGGAGCATGATTTTATAACTATAATTCGTAATATGATGACAAGTCATCCCTGAAACAACCCATGACATTGGAAGAGGGATTATCGCAGAAACTAGAAAGTGAAGGCTAGAAAATAAATTTTGAATTTCCCCATTGTTTAAAGTAAAGGACCCCTGAGTCATAACTTCACTTATAGATGGAAGAGAAAAGTATAGAATCTGATTGACAGCTGTATTCTAAACAGAAAGGGAGATGCAATTATAGAACCAGCAGTCCCAGAGGACCCAGCCAGTGGGGAGGGAGAGGGGCTGGCCCTGCCTTTCCTACTTTGTTTCAAATGCATTCTCAAAAAGTGAACTCTTCTTAAATGGTCTAGAAGCTCTGGTGGGCACAAAGGCTCTACTGTCTCTCTGGGTATCCCCAAATCCTGGTATCACATTTGAACGTGTGGCTCAAATCTGTCTGTTGAGTGACCAAAGGGTGGTGTGAGGAAGGGGAGTCCCACAGGGTGGCTTTGGGTCTCTAGGATGGCCAGCCTGGGAATCTACGCCTTAATAAGCTCCTTCATAGGCAAGGATTCTGTCCGATGTGGGGCAGCAGCAGGAGACAGAGCTGCCACTCTCGCTGGCGGAGCTGGGCACTCTGTGGTCTTGTTCCCTGCTCTGGCATCTTGCTGCCTTCACAGCATTCAGTTCGGTTTCCTCGGGGCCTGTTCAGACTCTCTGAACCAACATTCGAGTGACTGTATCATGAGATCTCACCCCAAACCCTATCCAACCAAGCCTTTCCTTTAAAGTTCCACCCAAGCAAAGCAACAGGCCAAAGATATGTTCAAGGGCAAAAGGAGAGATGAACCTAATGTGCGTGTTGCCGGGGAAAAGAGTATAGTGCTTACATTAGCATCCTCATGGAACTGAGCACTAGGGAGCCTCCACGTGCAGATCCTGGGACTAAATGATCTGGTCCTACTGTCTACTCTGGTAATGCACTGCCATGAAGCCCAGACAGGCAGGGCAGAGTCTGCATGGACACATACTGAAAACGCAGTTTGCAGGAGGTTGAGGCAAGACAATTTTAAGTTCTAGGCCAGCAGGGACACACAGTGGGACCCTGCCTCAAAGGAGAAAGAGAAAGAGGAGAAGAAGGAGGGGGAGGAAGAATAGGAGAAGAAGGAGAAGAAAAAGGAGGAGGAGAGTGAGACAAGAAAGGGGAGGGAGAGGGCAAGAACTTGTAGTATAAATATCTATATGAACACACATAGAATTATGGAAAATAACAGAAAATGCTTGCCCAAGATATCTACTACATGATAATTCACAATAACAGAATTCACAAACACTTCCAATGCTACCAGAAAGAATAGAGCATGAGCGAGTCTCATGTAACTGATTAAAATGATCCTCAGCCAACCTGATGGAAAGACAGTGCCAGCTGCCAACCATGTGGGAAAAGCTGGAAAGGGCCAGGAAGGAAACTGCAAGCTCCCAAGTCTACGAACAACTGTTCTCTGGGGCTGCACACTGTGCGGTTCTATGAGGGCTTGCAGGACCGAGCTCTGTGATGCTGACAGTGTCCGTCTGTCCCAGAGTTGAACGTCTAGGTGTCCTCCATTATTCTCTGTGACAGATCACCCTGTATGTGATCTACATAACAGTTCACTGTGCTCTCTGGTTTGCAGGAGGTGAGATTAACCTACAAGTCACAGGAAAACAGAGCCTATTGCACAGTACGCAGAGATGGACTATACTGGCTTCCCTGATCTGTTTTCTGTATATGGAGGGGCAGGTACCTATCTCTTCATTTCCTCGACAGCTGGGTCTCTTTCCTCCCTTACAATATTAATTCTCAAACATCATTCTCCCCACTATTTCTCCTCTTCAGCACCCAAATGCCTGGTTTTCATTGATGGTAGTTTGAACAGTGCTCGGGACTTACTTGAGTTCAAGGGTAGCATTCTGGTGCGACTCTGTGAAGTTCCTTTTCTTTACAAGTTCCAGCAGAGAAGAAGTGTTCGGGTGCATGCTCTGAAGAGCAGAAATGGGTGGCTGGGTCCCCACGTGCGGTCTCATTCAATGCTGCCACCTTTTCCATGGTGTCTACAGAGAAGATACGTCACTAGGTAAGCCTCTTCAAGGTAGACAGTAGGGACCCCGGGCATTTCAGGATCCCTGTGCTATGGGATGTCCCAGTCCCTTGGCATTAAGAAGCCTAGCCCAACATTGTTCATGTGCTTCATAAAGCGATCGTGACTCTTTCTACCAACAAAGCACAAAGTGCCCAAAGGAGAGCCCCATCCACACTACCTTTGACATTGGTGTGCCAGGGCTTGAGTCCCATTGACAGCTCTTGCCGTTGCTTTATTCACCTGCTGACTGCTTGCTAAGACTCTAGTGAGCTGACAGAGCAGGAAGGACTAGGTTAGTGTGGTTTACTATTATATGAGCTTCTGAACACAAGCTGTTGCCTCTTTAAAGGGACAAAATATATCCAGATCATAAAAATGACATGATCATGCAAACCAAGGTAAATATTTCTAGGATCAGATTTGACTAACTGGATACTGAAATCACCTAAGACACACTCACATTGAGAAAGGATGGTTTATTTTTACAAGCAGTCTAGATGACCAGCAAAGCTTGTGTCCAATTGTGAAAGCCTTCTCAAGACATCAGCACCCAAGTACAGTCACGTGTCACCAAGTGACAAGAGAAAGGACTCCTTAGGAGATATACTGTTGTCCATATACACTGTGTGCTTCCTTACACAAAAAGGCATTGTGTACTTATACCTAAGCCAAATGTCTATGTGTGCAAATATAACACACACACATTAATGCGCAGCCCATTGCTTTGCTCCCTGGGCCATGAAGAATATAATCATGTGTGATTACAGCAAGCTGCAGAGAATATGAGAAAGTCAAGGAACTCCATGAATAAGGGATGGATGAGCCTGGTGGCAGAGCAGGGATGCACCGCAGCTCTCAGGAGCTGATCTAGCGTCGCACTCCCCGCCCCGTGATGATAATGGACTGAGTCTCCTGTTAAAGGCTTTCCTTTGTAAGAGTTGCCTTGGTCATAGTGTCTCTTCACAGCAACAGAACAGTGGCTAAGACAGACCCTTGAGTTTCTTTATATAGTGGAAATATTTTCATTTAAGAAATTTCAGACAAATCCTTTTAGTCAGAGGATGTATTTTCTGTGTCACATAAACATCTAGTCACATAAAGACTAGATGTTCTTTTCTAAAAACTGATATTCTTCAGTTACTAAATTAATGTTAGTAAGACAAAAAACCTCTTAAGCCTTCTTAAAACTACTAGCTCTCAAGCTGGAGAGATGGCTCAGCAGTCAAGGTTATTGGCTGCTCTTCCAGAGAACCAAGATTAAGTTCCAGCATGCTAACTAACAACTGTCTGTAACTCCAGTCCCAGATCTGACACCTTCTACTGGGCATGCACATAATACACAGACAGACACACAGAAAAAACACCCAGACATATATAAAATCTCAAAAAACAAGTAAAACCCTACTGGGTTTGTTAATAGTGCAGTGTGTACTGGTGAGACAAATTGTGGAGTCGATAAAACCTACTCACACTTCATGGTTAGCTGCCGACTTTTCCTCCTTTTACCCACATTTCCTCTGTTTTGGTTTTGTCTTCTTTTTCTTAAAGTTTTATTTTATTTTTAGCTGGTTATGATGGTACACAGTTTTAATCTCAGCACTGAGGAGGAAGAAGCAGGTGGATCTCTTAAGTTTAAAGCCAACCTGGTCCACATAGTGATTGTTAGGCCAGCCAGGGATACATTATAGAACCCTGTCTAAAAATAAGAAAAAAATAAAAAGAAACAGACCCAAGAACCAACCAAACAAAAATATTTATTTTATCTTTAACAATGGATGTCTGGGTGTACAGATGTGTGTGTGAGCACAAGAGCCATCAAACCCTTCTGAGGCTGGAGTTCAGGTAGCTATGAGGCCCTGACATGGATGATGGAAACCAAACTCTGGTCCTTCATGCATGTGTTCTCAATGGCTGCGACATCTCTGGGCCCTCTCTTGTACCCTTAAAAGGTCCACATAAATTTTAATTCATTATAAAACTTAATCTTTTTGGACCAAAGTAATCTTTCTTTGCTTTCTCTAGCTTAACTGCATCACCCATTTTGAGACTTGATAATGACTTGTCAATGCTGTTTCAGTGCTTATACATTATGCGTTCAAATACAGTTTCTCCAAGTAGAAACTACTGATTTTCTTTCCCATTGATTTTTGCTATCATTGGTCAGGATATTACATACCTATAACCCCAGCACCTGGGAGGTGGAGGCAGGAATTCAAGGTGGCAAATTTGACTGGGTTACAGGAGACCCTGCCTCAAAACCTTAACCCCTTCACCGAAAACGTCCCAACATTCTCTGATGCAGCTAGTACCGAGGAAGAGAGGAGTGAATGGACGCTTTACCTGCAGGGTTCTGGAGCTGCTTCATCAGTTCGTCAAGCTTAACCTGGGCATCGGGCAAGTCCATCTTATTAACTGCCAAGAGCGCAGGCTTTGTCTGCAGTTCCTCTTTGTATAACTCCAACTCCTTTAAATAAAAAGAAAAACCAAGTAATTTTATATCAGTGTGTATATAAATGAATGCTATGGTGATCTTTAATGACCTGGAAAATCTGGGGCTTATTCACATCACCACAGGGCAATAAATCCCAACAGCTATAAAACCAACAAAGGAAATTCAGAAAATGCTTTTTACTAAACCATGTGAATAAGATGTTAGCTCTCATGACTTCCCAGAAGCAGCTGATTGTGTGCCTAGAGCCAAATGAAAGTAACAAGACTCAACAGAGAAAAGACTCACAGGCCAATAATAACAATTCAATATTGTTGCTTTCTCAGAAAAGGCCTATGTACTTAGTAAATTTCAAAAGCTGTGGGGGTCGCTATTGGGTTGTTTTGCTTCTTACTGTGGGTTAACATGTCACTCAGTCACAGATGCCTAGTAAGTACCCAGTCTAAAGTAGGAGCAAAGAGCTGGCTATCGGTACAGATTCGGCAGTCAAGGCTACATTCACTGTAAGCAATGGGAAACAATGGCAGTGGGTAAGATCACAAACAACTCTCAGTAACCTTGCTTAAATGGTAAGACAAGTGCTGGGATTACAGCTTAACAGTGGAATGCTTGTGCAATGTTCATGGCTTGACCATCAGTCCCTCCACAAAAGGAGAAAAAAGAGTGAGCAGAGTTTTTAAGTGGGGAATGCTTCAAGAAGACAGGTGCCAGGGCAGAAGCGAGGTCAGCTGAGAAGGGACATGGGGCACGAGAGGATGGTACCTGTAATAATGAGAAACGGGGAATACTGAAGAACTGGAAACAGCAACTTTGATTCTTTAGCTGAATAAAATCTTTAAAAAGGTGATTATTCTGACTACTGTCTGACTCACGTAAATGGAGAACTAGCTCCAGAACACAGTAACCAAAAAACTTACTTTTGTAAGAAGTATTATTGTTTCAAAGGCAGTTCTGTACGGAGTTACAGAAGAGAGCTGAAATCCTGAAATATCAACCTAAAAAGAGAAGAGAGAATCCAGAACATAAAACGGTTGCTCAGTTCTATGCTTAGCAATGTCGTCTCTCTGAATAATTTCAACAAAAAATCATTTCTCAATCTACATTTTACTGGCAACTTAGTCATGAAGTGTAAGAACAGAAATTGAGTTGTTATGATAGCTATAAGCATTACTATAAAATGAGTCATTGGTGAAAAACTAGTACAAATAATTGATATTATTATAAGCAATCTCATCCATACTTAAGCATCACCAATTAAGAATAAAAGAGATACTACAGAAGAGCATGCCAAAATCTCCAGGAATCAAGTCTTGGTAGGTATGGCCAAACGTACATACAATACATTAGCAACAGCATTTCCACCCCCACGCTATAAACAATGATCTACTGACTTGTCCCCGTTGAAACAGACTTACTGGAGTGATATGCATTAGTACAGTCATGTACCTAACACCAGAGCTACATTCTGAAAACATGCCCAATGATCTTATCACTATGTGAATTTATAGGGTATGATCATACATCTAAGATGGCTCTGCTGCCACCAAGTTGTAAAAGCTTTTGATGCCTCTACAAGATGAACAACAGACCATCAATGATGAAAATGGGGTTTGTGTCACATTATCTTTAATTTTATTTACTAAGTATTTCTAAGGAAACCAAGTTAACTCATTTGAACAAAGCAGTTGTCTGTTTTGCTCTAAATGCTTGAGGAACTTGTGGCCCATTCCTTTGTTCATATGTGCTCCTTCTATCAAACCTGGGAGGTCGGCTACTGAAATCTAACATAAAAGTAGTGATTTGTTGAAAAAAAAAAAACAGATGAGAAAGAACTAAGTTCAGTTGTTCCCAAATTTTCATATTTCATAGTTTCTAATTAAGCACTCTATGGTACCTTTGAAATAAACATGTTAAAAGCTTTCATCAGATATCTGAATCCCATTTTAACTCATGAGTCTACCAATCTATTGGTAGATATTGGGGGATTAGTTTAATATTTCTTACTTTAACAATTATTAATAAGGTAAGTTTGTAATTTTCTCAATTAAATAATTAATGTGTGCATATGTTTTAAAGTATCTTTTGGTTTCTTTCACTGAGCCATATGTACTAAAGATCTTCTTGATCTTTTCATGGCTTCATAATCCATTAATTTTTAGAACTGACTATTTCATTCTCCAGATGTAACAGTTTATCCATAACCATATTGATTCTTGATTGCTCCAAGTTCTAGTAATTATGAATAAAGCTGCCAGAAACACCCATGTGCAGGTGTCTCTGTGTGTAGAAAGAAACTCTAAAGTTCTTGCTTTATGAAGAATGTAAAGCAAACCTCAATGCAGCCTCTTCCCCAGAACCAGAAAGCTGGAATCACTTTCCATAGAAGCACTATAGTTTCAATTGGAAGTGCTTTCAGGAACTGGAGATTAACAATTCACCGGGGAAATATGGGTATACACTTGTTGGGTCCCTTGAGGACAGGCCTTCACACCCCCACTTGATCTGTTTTGCACTCTTGTGGTTAGTTGAAAACAGGAACAAAAACAGGAACAATCTGGTGTTTTCAGCAATGTTTTCTAAGGATGTTTACCCCTAAGCCATGTGAGTTGCAGTGAGAGCTTCTTGCTTTTCCTGGCTCGGCCTCCCCTGCTGAGGGCTATATATATTATTGTGTGAGAAAGTGGAATAAAGGCTTGTCTGCAGAACCTGAAATGTGCTGTGTGTTAATCCCGACGTCCCTCGCTCAGAAGAACTACCGTTGCCACGCTGGCGCGGCATATACTGACAAGAGACAGATTAGGAAGACATAATTCCATAGGGATGAAATAAGCATAACATTTGCAAGGACAGGAATTAAATTCTTACTTTACTATAATAATGCTGAACAGAATTCTTTGTTCATAGTTATACTTACCATAAACAACAACAAAAACCTCTGTTTTTTCCTCTAAGACCATAAACACATGTAAATATAAAAGTCCTACGACTGGAGAGATGGCTCAGTGGCTAAGAACACATACTGCTCTTGCAGAGGATCTAAGTTCAATTCCCAGCACCCAAATCAAGCAACTCATAACTGCCTGCAATGCCACCTCCAGTGGCTCCGATATCCATCTAACCATACACACACACATACACATGCGCGCACACACACAAATAAGAATAGTAAATGTTTTGTTTTGTTTTTCGAGACAGAGTTTCTCTGCAGCTTTGGAGCCTGTCCTGGAACTAACTCTTGTAGACCAGGCTGGCCTCAAACTCACAGAGATTCACCCGCCTCTGCCTCCCGAGTGCTAGGATTAAAGGCATGCGCCACCACTGCCCGGCAATAGTGAATATTTTTAAAAGTCCTACTACCAAAAAAAAAAAAAAAAAAAAAAAAAAA
>PVIU01007299.1:0-19068 GCA_004026605.1 Ondatra zibethicus | reverse complement strand
CTGAATATTTAATCCCACTTTAACTTGATGAAATGGAAGCTACAGTTATCTCTATCACTCACATTGTATTTTAAAAAGACAGAGACTTTTGTTCTCTGGCTTGAAGTCCTGTTCCATGGCCAGGGGCAGCTTGAAAATGTTTAGGGGCTCAGAATTTAGGTTCTGATCACCACCACTGATTCTGCAGTAAAGATTTTCTTCCTTTTCTCCTTACAAATTCATTACCTTTATGTATGCATTTCCTTACTTGGGGAGGGACTTGTGCATGGAAGGGTATGCCTGTGGGGGTCAGAACAACCTATAGATCTCGGTTCTCTCCTTCACCCAAGGTAAAGAAAATTCAGCATTTAACGGCAAGAACCTTTACCCACTAAGCCATCTCTCTCTCCAGCCCATACAATTTATCTTTAAAGAAACTGAGTCAGCTGTGCTATAGAGCTTCCTCTCTACAGTTTAGAATTTTCTGCTGCCAGCTGGGTGATGGTGGTACAGGCCTTTAATCCCAGAACTTGGGAAGCAGAGGCAGGCAGATTTCTGTGAGTTCGAGACCAGCCTGGTCTACAGAGTGAGTTCCAGGACAGGCTCCATAGCTACTGAGAAACCCTGTCTCAAAAAAAAAAGTAAATACATTTCAATGAAATGCCCAGCAAAATTCTTCAAAGACCTCAAAAGAATGGTACTCAACTTCATATGCTAAGTCTCCCTGACCTCTCCAGCCAGACCTCCTCCTTCTGCCTGCTAAGTCTCCCTGACTCCCCCAACCAGCCACAGGTAGCCTGGGTCACATATCCAGTGCTAGCACACAAATTCCATAAACTAGGAATATTCACTTCCCCAAATTATTATTTACATTTATTTTGTAGTCTTGGTCTGCTTGAACATTTTATAAGAATATAAACGACACTTACCCTACCAGGCCTACATCAGCTATAACTTTTAGGTCAAGGTGAATTATTCGCTTCTGGCCTTTCAAAGGTAAGAAATTTGTGTGTAATTTACCACCAAGGCCACCTTTAGCAACCAAAATTCTATCTTCTTCCTTATTGAGTTCTCCTTTAAGAGGAAAGACAACAAACATTAGCAAGTAAAACCAAAAATATGCTGTGTTTTGTTTTTTCACAAATACATATCAAGAAATTCCAATTTAGAAATCGAAAGGGCTAAACTTAAGATTTAATGTCTTTATAAAAGGTAACACTTTTAAAAGCAACTCCCTGGGGCTGGCAGCTCAGAAACAAAGTGTTTGTCTACTGTGGACACAAGACAAATAAATACTGACCCCAGAAAAACATTTTTGTAAGCAGCTAAAGGGAAGCTAATTAATGTTTTAAAACTAAGTATCCTTACCTCTTTAAAGTCATCTTAAATCTAGCAGTATGTTTTTAAATACATTTTATGTACATTTAAAAAATATTTAATAAGCCAGCAGCTAAAATGATGTTAAAAACTTCCTTCTGTGAACTGGCTTGACGTGTAAAGGCGGCTGCCACCAACCTTGATGACCCGAGCTCTCTCCCGAGAGCCACCTGTCGGGAGGAGAGAACTGGTTCCTGAGAGTGTCCTC
Source organism: Ondatra zibethicus (assembly GCA_004026605.1). Taxonomy (NCBI): domain Eukaryota; kingdom Metazoa; phylum Chordata; class Mammalia; order Rodentia; family Cricetidae; genus Ondatra; species Ondatra zibethicus. Next base: position 17,504 of record PVIU01007299.1, on the reverse strand, counting down.
CCATCTCCATGTGTGCTGCCTTACAACACACAAAATAAACAATGGAATTTTTATTACATATATTATTTAATTTTAACATCACAGAAAATTTTATTCTGCAGTTTAAGAAGCTACTATACTATTTTCTGAATTAATTTTGGAAACTCTCATTTCTCAGCAGCTCAGAAGCTGCAGCACACTCACCTATAACTCTGCCATTTTCATCAGTTACCGAAACACCCACAGGCACAGGGATTTCAGTCTTTCCCTTTGGAGCCCTTCAGTGCACTAACGCTACAGAAAACAAAACATAAGAACCACAAAATTAAATGACTTACAAAGGCAACTAGCAATAAACCCTTCTTGCTAATACAGTTACTAAAAGGTTAAATACTAAAGAGATTATTCTTCTTCTTTACATCTTATACTATGTACAATAAAATAGAAGTAAGTCGTTACCAAGTTAACCACTAAAAGTCATTTCAACCTGAAATGAATATACTGTACATTTGAAATATAAATAATGATTGCTACAATACAAAGTAGAAAACTCCAACAAACCCAATGAATATATGAATCTTCAAAAAAAAAACTGACCATACCTGGCAGTACTTAAATTTTAAGAAGCTAATAAGAAGTTACTTTAAAGCTTCTTAAATGAAAATAAGTTGGTATAATCTTCTAACAGTAACTCTACTTGTAGGACTTTTTCAAAAAAATTGAACACAAGCATCAAATTAAGAAACAGGGTCACTTATTGTAGAGAATATATACACAGGATATCAGTAATACATTGTGGCTATGGTGATAAAAAAAAAAAAACAACCCAGAACTGACAGTTGCTTAAAAACTGGCAATGATACAATGTTAATCCCGATACTGTGACACACAACTTCTGAATAAATTTTAGGCATGAAGGGCTAAGGAAAAAGAGGGAGCTGTAAAATATTGTGCTCTTTTATCTTATTTCTTTATGCTGGAATTTATACACATACATATAATTATTATTTATATAAACACAGAAAGCATTAGAAAAGTTGACTCAACGCAAATACTGGTTCTGTCTGGGTGGAAGAGTTATCAAGGAAAGACTTCATGGTGGTGAGCTACAGTGGCACTGGGGAAGTTTCGCTCAAGGTAAGTTTGGAGAAAAGTAGGGATTCAGATAACATCCATTCCCGGAGAGGAAATGCAAAAGGGACACTGGGAGAATAAGCGGGTAAAGGTTCAAACAACCAAAATAGTCATGTTAGACTTTTGCTTGTTTGGAATCGCTAAAAATAGTTTACTTTGAGTTATTAGTTAAGTTCTGTATTGTTTCCCCAGGAGGGTTTGCTTTTCATGAAGCTCAGATCATTCACAAGCACTTACCTGTTAGCTCCTCCTCCAGCCACAAAGCGTTTCTGAGGATATTTGTTCTTAAGTTGTTTCAAAGTCATATGTTTATGGGCTACGACCCAGACGTCACCACCTCTTCCACCTTCTCCACTTATGCGAGGGTAACCCATTCCACCACTTCCTCCCTTGGCGAAGATTCTTAGGTTATCAATGAAATTTCCATACTTAAGAGAGAGAGAGGATATTTATACACCAAGTGTTCTGATCAATTTAAAGGTGCTGGTTTCATCATACTGAGGCTTCTTTTAAGAAAGAACCAAAGCTTTCTATATAAATATTGCAGAGCCTTTCCGTAGATCACCTCCCTTTCCAGTTCCCCTTTCTTATGATTGATTGCTTCACCTCCTGATCCACAAGGTCTCTGCCCTTTCTCCTGTTCACATTCTAAACCTTCTCTCCTGGCTGATCTCAGTAGGTACCAGCAACTACCCCCCAGGAAAAACGGAAGTATTTAGAAGTTTAAGCCAACTGAAAGGTGGGAGAGTATTCCATTTATATTTGAAACTCTTGAAGTAACTTGATGGGTTATCAGTTGAATCGATGTTCCCTCCAAAACAAAATGTTATAAAAGCAACAGTAAAAAATCTGTTTCCTCAAATCATGATCAAAGTTTATTTGGTCACTGAACAAATGGATGGCTTTTGACTGTAATTGTGGCTTTCCCAGAAGCCTAACTCTTTTCCAGAACCACTGTCCTCTTAAAACCTTGGCTGTTAACCCCAAATGGTCTTTCAATGTTTCATCATTTCTTCTTCGTGCATCCACTACCATGAGACAAGAGCTCTTTTCTTGTTTTCTTATGCGAAGCCGATGTCTGTATTTTCCTCTACACAGAAACAATCAAGACTTTGGGGTTTTACTTTCTAGATTCATCAAATGAATTAAGGACCTTACAGTGGCCGTCAGTAACAGGGAATGGCTTAAGTAAGATGTCTTCTAGTTTTCAAAGGCCATTATTAGTTAGCCCATTGTGATTTATCTTTTTTAAATGGAAACAGCTGGTTGCAAATGGCTATGAAAATGGATTCTAAGACACTACAGAAAAACTAAAATCTCTGTAGCAGGCACCACAATTACACACTTTTGGCTTCCAGAAAAGATCTTCAGAAAGATATGAAAAGCAGCGCAAGGGAGGAAAAACGTGTAAGAACGGGTTATGAGTACTACTTTAAACAGGAGTCAAAACAAAAAAAAGCAAAAGTCGCTGTACACCACGTACGCCGTAAAACCGTGTCTAAGCCGCAGCCAGGTACCCCAATTTCCCTCCCACGTGCTTTGCGCAATTTTCTAGCAATTCCCCAAAGCCGGACCCAAACAGGCCTAGCCACGTCAAGGGGCACATGAGGGACCGGAGGAACGACAACCCGGGAGAGCGGCGACGACCCCCGCTGGGGCAGGACCCCCGGCACGGACCTTTCTCAGCCACGCGCAACCGCAGCGAACCATGAGCGCGAAGGGGCGGACTCCCTCCCGCAGAACCCGCGCGGACTGGGGCGGGCGCGCCGCTGACGTCACTGCCGGTCGCCGCGGTGACGCCATGGCGGGCCGGCGCGTGCGCAGTCTAGCGCGCTCGGGCGGGCTGCGCGTCCCGGGTGGAGGAAGGAGCCGCGGGACGGGAGGGCGCAGGGGAGGAGCCTCTGCAGGTAGCGCTCCGAACGACGGGCCCGAGGAAGCTGTGAGGGGCCAGAATTTTCTCTCCCTGGAAAAGCCCTTCAACAGGAGCAAAGCCGAACGTGTGAAGGACACGAAGACCCTGAAAGGCTGCTGGGTGACGACCCGACTGATCTGTAGCCAAAGCGTGAACTTGTGACCCAGACGTAGTGGAAGAAGTGCGGACGATCTTAGACTGGAAAAAGAATCCTGTGTGTGGTGGAGGCAAAATTGACATGAGATGGGGCTAAAGAGATGACTCACTGGGTAAGAGCACTTCCTGCTCTTCCAGAGGACCAGGTTCTGGGTCCTAGAAGCCAGGGTAATTGTCGCACAGGCTCATGTAACCGAGCTCCAGGGCATCTGACAGCCCCTCTGGCAGCTGTAAGCACCTGCAGGAACATGCGCATACCCCGGAGAATGCACATGCTTCCAGGGGCGTGGCTTCTCCAAAGATGAAAGGAGGAAACCACTAATCTCAGCAGGACTAGAGAAATTTTCATGTTATTAAAACCACAAATGAGTCACTGACAGAACTCACAATTTGATATTAAAATATTTCAGAACAGTTGTTTTCATCAGAATTTTAAACATTTGAAATGTTTTCCCTTTTTTGTATATATAAGTGCATTCTGATTATTGTAACCTTTCACCCCCTCTTACGTACTTTGCACCCCAGTTGCCTCTCTTCCCTACAGGACTCTTCCACAGTCATGTCTTCTCCTGTCATCCTTTGAGACCCACTGAGTTTCATCACAATTTCCTGTGACAATGGCTTTGCAGCTATGTATTGAGCCTGAGTCTTCCTCATGAGTACACACTGAAGACAATGACAGAGTTCATCATTAGTAGCCTCAGTAGTTCAAGGAGGCATAGAGCCATGCAAGCCCCGCTTCCTGAGCTTTCTGACCATGACTGATTAATAGACCCAGTGCAAGCAGTCACGGAAGCTTTGAGGGTCATGTTTGCAATGGTGCTGCCATGCCCAGAAGACAGCATCTCATAGTCCTTCCCCCTGTCTTCCAGGTCTTACATTCTTTCTAGCCCCTCCCACTATGATTCCTGAGCCTTCGCATAGGCGGCACAAATGTTCTGTTTAGAGTTGGGCATTCAACACTCACTTATTCTCAGCACCTTGAGCAGCCACAAGACTTCATTCACTGCAGTCACTGCAAAGCGAGGCTCCTCTGATTAATGCTGGGAATTGCATTAGCTTGATGCTGTAGCAGTTTAGCTAAAGAACTGCAGCAAGCTTGCCTCTCAGACCGCTACAGCTATGGATTTTGACTACGTTTAAACTACCATTTTGCACAAGAAAATTGAAAAGATAGTCCAAATTTGTCTGGCATGTCCTAATGTGAATATATTAGGTCACCATCAAAATGGAAAAAAAAAATAGGCTGGACATAGTGGTGTGTGCCTGTTATCCCAGCACTTGGGAGGCTAACGCTGGAGGATTGGGCTACAAAATGAATTCAAGTCTTTCCTAAACTATATAATGAGACCCTGTCTCAAAAAGCAAGGAACAAGGGGCAGGAGAAACGAGTTAGCAGTTGAGAGCACTTGCTGCTCTTCAGTTCTCAGTGCCCACATGACTACTTACAACCATAAGTGTAATTCTTCCAAGGGACCCAAACCCTCTTCTGGCCTCTTCAGATACTGAACACATGTGGTGCACAGATATACATGTAGGCAAAACACCCATATACATAAAATAAAAATAAATGAATCTTTAAAATATGAGTTTGAGTATAGTATCATTAATAAAACTTCCTAGTTCTCATTTGTTGAGAATCAGTTTCTTAAGCCTGCTAGACATTCACACCACTGTTCAGGTACATCCTAGCCATAGCAAAAACTTTATTTGCTCTGACCTTTACCTGTCTCGGGTTCAATTACTGGACATATATTTAATCTAACTAGCACTTTAGCGTGGATATATTTCAAAACATAAAATGGACAAAAATAATTAAGAAATCTAGTGTACATTGTTTAATTTTATTAGCCAATTGACATTTAAGTTGTTTGACTTGGTTTCCAACTTTGTAGATTGCCTCTACCAATCTTCTGTTGCTTTCCTACCCACTCTTTATCCGATCCTCACCATTTGTCTATAATACTTTGGGTTACACTTGTACAAGTGGACCTAACAAGGTTCACGTGACTCAGGCCCTGGGCTCAGCAGAAACTGGACATTTCTTGTTGGTTGTTAATTTATTTAGGAGAAAGACAATCACTATAGGGCTGACTCTTACAGCTTTATCTTTAAGACCTGCCACAGCAGCATAGTAAACAGCCTCTGTTGGATGCTGTTCAAATGTTGTGACTGCAGGAAACACTGTAAACTGGGGGTCTGAAACTTAATATGAAATCACTTGAATCCTTGAGCACTGGAACTACAGGCCTGCACCACCACCACCTGTAGCACGGATAATGAAAACCCAGAGATAGATACTGGGGTTCAACCGCCAAACCAGAAAAGCAAAGCAGCCAAGTCACTACAGAAGTATTAGCTCTACCAAGGCTGGGCGACCACAGACTAAGCAGCCCAAGCCTCTCTCTCCTCCCATTTTATATTCCCTCTAGTGCTGGGATTAAAGGTGTAGGCCACCACAACCTTGTAACAGGAAGGCCACTTGTTCGTCCCGGCTGCCTGGCTAGCTTAGCCCCGAAATAACCACACAGAAACTGTATTCATTAAAACACTGCTTGGCCCATTAGCTCTAGTTTCTTATTAGCTAACTCTTATATTAATTTAACCCATTTCTATTAATCTGTGTATTGCCACGTGGCAGTGGCTTAGAGGGTAAAATTCCCAGCATCTGTTTCTGGCGGATCCATGGCGTTCCTCTCCTACTCTGCCTCTCTTCCTCCCAGAATTCAGTTCTGTCTTCCCCTCCTACCTAAGTTCTGCCCTATTAACTAGGCCAAGGCAGTTTCTTTATTCATTAACCAATGAAAGCAACACACAAACAGAAGGACCTCCTACACCACACCCTTTTATCTCATCATTTTTATATTGTATCCCCTGCTTTTCTCTTCAGAAAGAAATCCTTGAATCTAATCTCATTTATTCAGGCCTTTTTTTACCATTACCAATAACAATTTTTTAAATGTTTTTAATTTTATTTTTCATTTTTATTGAGCTATATATTTTCTTCCCTCCCCTCCCTTCCTTTCCCCCCTTTCTACCCTCTTCCATGCTCCATGCTCCCAATTATTCAGGAGATCTTATATTTTTCTATGTCCCATGTAGTTTAGATCCATGTATGTCTCTCTTAGGGTCCTCACTGTTGTCAAGGTTCTATGCAATTGTGAATTGTAGGCTGTTTTTTCTTTTTTGTGTGTGTCTAAAAGCCACTTATGAGTGAGTACATATGATATTTGTCTTTCTGGGTCTGGATTACCTCACTCAATATGATGTTTTCTAGATCCATTTATTTGTCAGCAAATTTTGAGACGTCATTTTTTTTTTTTTTTTTTTTGCTGTGTAGTACTCCATTGTGTAAATGTACCACGTTATCCTTATCCATTTAGGTTGTTTCCAGGTTCTGGCTATGACAAACAAGGCTGCTATGAACATAGTTGAGCACATGTCCTTGTGGCACGATTGAGCATCCTTTGGGTATATACCCAAAAGTAGTATGCTGGGTCTTGAGGTAGGCTATTTCATAATTTTCTGAGAAATCTCCATACTGATATCCAAAGGAGAAGTACCAGTTTTCACTCCTACCAGCAATGCAGAAGTGTTCCCTTTACCCCAAATCCTCTCCAGCATAAGTTATCATCAGTGGTTTTGATCTTGGCCATTCTTACAGGTGTAAGATGGAATCTCAGAGTTGTTTTGATTTGCATTTCTCTGATGGCAGAGGATGTTGAGTAGTTCCTTAAGTGTCTTTCAGCCATTCTGGATTCCTCTGTTGAGAGTTCTTTGTTTAGGTCTATACTCCATGTTTTTTATTGGGTTATTTGTTCTTTTGATGACCAATTTTTTGAGTTATTTGTATATTTTGGAGATCAGCCCTTGTCTGATGTGGGGCTGGTGAAGATCTTTTCCCATTCTGTAGGCTGCCATTTTGTCTTGTTGTCAGTGTCCTTTGCTTTCCAGAAGCTTCTCAGTTTCAGGGGGTCCCATTTATTAATTGTTTCTCTCAGTGTCTGTGCTACCGGGGTTATATTTAGGAAGTGGTCTCCTGTGCCAATACATTCAAGTGTACTTCCTACTTTCTCTTCTATGAGTTTCAGTGTGGTTAGTTTTATGTTGAGGTCTTTGATCCATTTCAACTTGAATTTTGTGCATGGTGATAGATATGGGTCTATTTTCATTCTTATACATGTTGATATCCAATTATGCCAGCACCATTTGTTGAATATGCTTTCTTTTTTCCATTTGATATTTTTTGCTTCTTTGTCAAAAATCAGGTGTTTGAAGATGTGTGGATTGATATCTGGGTCTTCTAGTTGGTTCCATTGGTCCTCCTGTCTGTTCTTATGCCAGTAACAGGCTGTTTTCAGTACTGTAGCTCTGTAGTACAGTTTGAAGTCAGGGATTGTGATGCCTTCAGAAGTTCTTTTATTGTACAGGATTGTTTTGGCTATCCTGGGATTTTGCTTTTCCATATGAAGTTGAGTATTGTTCTTTCGAAGTCTATAAAGAATTTTGTTAGGATTTTGATGGACATTGCATTGAGTCTATAGATTGCTCTTCGTAAAAGGCCTGCTCTGTTGGTGATTGCTGGTTCAGGCCTGCTCCAGTGGAGGTTGCTGGCTTGGGCCTGTTACCTCAGAGGTTGCTGATTTACGCCCGGTCCTGCAGAGGTCTCTGGCTCGGGTCTGCTATCTCAGCAGTGGCCCCAATAGCAATTTATAACCAACACCTTAAACAATAATAAGCATCCATAACCCACTGAATGACCAAAAACAGCCATCCCACCTTTTGGGAATGTGGGTGTTTTCTTTAGACTGTTTCATGTTTTCTGGGGACCCTCGAGTGTTTGGGGACCTGGAGAAAATTAAGATAATGGTCAATCCTGGCTAAAATAGTCTTGAGGCTGGACCATCTCAACCAGCAGCCTGGAAGCTGTTCTGTATGTGGAGCTCAGAGAGGCTGGATCACCCGGACCACCTTCTTTCATTGGTGTCTGGTCCCATACTCTGAAAAACGCATAAACTTTCAAAGGTAGCATACATAGCTACATTAGCACAAGTATGAACTGTGTGTTGTACACAAGCCAGCAAAAGATGATTTTTTTTGTTTTATGTTTGAGCATGTGAAATACACCTCACTTGTCTTGCAGTTATTCCAGGTTTAATTCTTTCTATCTGTAGCCAGGATTTTCAAGGTGTCTTCCCCCAATCACACCTGACTTTATCAGCCTGGAAAGAATCGACACCTCTTCTACAATGTAACATATGTTTGACTTAGGACATTGTAAAGATATATAGGTTGGTTTAATTCAGTAGTTTTTATAAAAATCCAGTGTCTCTTAGCAGCTGTTGTTGTCTATCAGCAATCAAAAACTTGAAAGACAGCACAATACTGTGCAGGACCCAGATTCTCTGTGTATTTCCCATCTCTACATGGCTTATTATTTTTGTCTTACTTTACTCTTTCTTTAAAGACTTTATTATATTTAAACTACTTTTCACTATCTATATCCTTTTTCTTTCTTTTATATTTAAGCCCACACACATTGCTAAACACATTGTAGCCTGTTTTAAAGGTTTTTTTTTTTTTTTTTTGTCTGAACCTCCTTTACTGTGTATCTGTAAGCTTTCTTGTCTGCATGAGCAAAACCTTAAACTGCCAAGTAGCTTAGCTCACGATGCTCTGGCTGCTCAGCCCTCAGGCTGTGGCCGGGAAATGTGTCTCTGTACCTTGGCCTGCATGAGAGACTGTGGGACCAGGAAGTCACATTTGACTACGTTTGTGTGTGTTTGGAAACTTTTTTAAGCTTTCTCAGGTCTGATATGGAAATATGTGCCCGGACATTGGATGCCGTTTTAAAGCTTCCTCAGGTCTGATATGGAAATAAGTGCCCAGACATTGGATGCCGTTTTAAAGCTTCCTCAGGTCTGATATGGAAATAAGTGCCCAGACATTGGATGCTGTTTTTAGTCAGGCTTTTCTTTGGGCCACCCTCTCACAAATAATGAGATAGGGACTCATTATTAATTATGAAAGCTTGGCTGATGACTTAGGCTCATTTTTAACTAGCTCTTATAACTTTAATTAACCCGTTCCTATGCATCTATGTGGTGACACAGGACTTATGGCTTAAGACGCCAAACTAAAGGTAACAACCATGCAGATCAAATTGCCAAGGAGACTGCTCTCTTTAACCCAAATTAGGAGGCAGTTGCTGGCCATCTCTTGGGTGCACCAAATTTAAAAAAAAAAATCAAGCTTACTTCAAATTTGGCTTAAATTGTAGTAGGGGTCTTATTCTTGTTATTGGTTGTTGGGATTAACAATCTCTGGAGGCCCCAGCGAAATTTGAATTTGTAACCCCTGTTGAGGTTTTTAGTGTGGTATGAGCACTGGCCTACATACAGCTGAAATCCTGAGCTATACCTTGGCAGACTCTGCCTGCTCATCAAAGTGGGGGGCAGGCTCCTTCCTTCATTTCTCATTCCTCCCACATCTCTTTTCTTCTCCTTTTTTACTTATTACTGATTACCTTATAACACACGCACATTTAATAGTGTACTTATTATGTGGTCCTGCCTGCTAGAGTGCGACTTCGTGATACTTTGTTCTCCTGCCGAGAGAACACAAGCACTTGGAGAAGGGCTCACACATAACCAATACTCACTCACATCTATTAACGTTATTTGACCCCAAATCAGTTTATTTAAACTCACAGTTCGATGGGACAGGCCACTGTGGCAGGGAAGGCATGGAGGCTGGAAAACGAGACACTAAGTTATAGTGTACCCACCGTCAGGAAGCAAGGAGCAATGGATGCTGGAATGCTCTCGCTTCTTCCTTCGTATTGACCCTGGGCCCCAGCTCATGACTTGGTTCCGCCCACATTCAGGAAGGGTCCTCCCACCTTGTTTAGCCCAATCTAGAAACCCCCTCACAGACATGCCCTGGGACTCATCTTCTAGGTAATTCTAGACCCTGTTTAGTAGGCATTCAGTATTAGCTGCCACAAAAGACATTATAACATTTGTGCTTTTGTTAGGTAATTTTGGGTCAGTTTGAATGAAACTGCTTTGTTTTTATTGTTCCCTTCTAGGAGACGGAGACAGTTCTATGTTTGACTATTGCTTTACCTGCTGAGACAACCAAATAAATAATACAACTTAACTTAAGACTCTCTATACTTGCTGGAAGGGGGTAGCATATGCCTTTAACCCCAGAACTCAGGAGGCACAGGCAGGAGGATCTCTGTGAATTCGAGGCCAGAGTGGTCTACAAAGTGAGTTTCAGGACAGCCAGGGCTACAGAGAAAATGTCTGTCTTGAAACACCAAGCCAAAACAAACAAAGCAAAGACTTCCCATATTTCTTCTCACATTTCTGAGAATCAATACTTTTGACATGCTTTGTTGGATCCCGGGCTTCAGGGTTTCCTAAATGTAATCAAAATATCAACTCTGGCTGTGCTGTCACCTCAGGCCTTATCTGTAGAAGGGTGTATTTCTGTGCTTTGGTTACTGGAGCACCCTAGTCATTGTGTGTTATCTCATTAAGAACCTCAATTCTTTGGCAGCTATTATCAGGAGGTCACCTTCACTTCCTTGCCATGAGGTCTGTCATGTTGCAACTCACTGGATCAAGTTAGAAAAGGGGACAATTGCTAAAGAGAGTGTAACAGGTGTAGAGACAGGCATTAGCAATTCTTTTGTAGTATAATGTGAGAGTGAAACCTTACCCTTTTGTTATACTTCGCTGGTTAAAAGCAAGACAGAGATCCTGCCTACATTCAAGAAAAGGAATTACGGGTCGGGGTGACAGCCAGAGAGTGGCATAAATTGGTTCATCACAAAGTAGGTATGCTAATTAGATGTTAATGAGTTCATGTCTACAAAGCTGAAGAATAAAGCACAGGCAAAGCTATGAATAGTGAAAAAAGTTCTTACTTGTGATCATCAGAATTGTACAACGTTAATCATTTCTTCGCTGTGATGCTGTTGTGGTTTGAATAAGAATGCCCCCCATAGACTCATATGCTTGAATGCTTAGCCATCAGGGAGTGGTACTAGTTAGAAGAATTAGGAGGTGTGGCCTTGTTGGAGAAAGTGTGTCACTGGGGCCACTTTGAGGAATGAATCCTAAGCCCAAGCCAGGCCCTCTGCTGCCTGAAGATTCAGATGTAAACCTCTCAACTACTTCTGCCTAAGAACCACCATGCTTCCCACGATGATGATAATGAACTAAAACTCTGAAATTGTGAGCCCCCAACTGAACATTTTATTTGTAAGAGCTACAGTGCTCATGGCGTCTTTTCACAGCAGTAGAGTAGTGACTAAGGCCTGCGCCTGTCTGTGTTAACACATGACAATAGGGGGTCCTTTTGTGCCTCAGTCATATGCTCTCTCTCACTCTCTCAGATGCTTCTATGTCGTCTATTGAATAGCCCAATGTTCTCCTCCTACAAAATCATTCACAATTAACAGGAGATCAGTCCGTGAGATCAAAGCTCACAGACCAAGGACTGCTGCTCATTTCAAGAGCAGCTTGTAGCTCTTGTAGCTAGAAGATGCTCTTTTCCTTGCTTCTAAGAAATGAGTCAGGGCACAGACGCTTAGGAACAAATCTTCAGAACCAAAGGAGAAAAGATGCTACTGAACAAGTTAGCAGTTATTATGGATAATTTATAAAAGCTTCCATTAATAAGTATCATTTATTTAATTTTCTGGAGCGCTAGGTTGAAAGCTAATGAAAGACATTTATAATCGAAGAGCTTTACACTCCTACTAAACTCAGTTTTACTGTCCAAAATGCTTGCGATAGAAATCACAACTAAGTAATTTTTAAAATTAGCTGAATGGCTGCCAAGCATGAATATGGATTTACAAAAAAAGAAGGGCATGTGAATGTCATCAATATCCTACCCATATATTCCACAGTGTAGGTTTGAAATTTGGACCATGTCTTCTGTTCCAGACTCTGAATTATAATAATCTTTCTACGTTAATAATAATTAATCATAATGATAATAATTTCCAACATCTACATGTGCCCATTCATCAAATGGTTTTCTTCAATAATCTTTTTGACTCGGTCTATGCGATAAGGCAGTTAGAGTTCTTGGCTGAGCTCTCGCTGTATGTCTGTCTGTTTTTAATCCCTATTACTTGTAGTTCAAGATTTAGGAGATGTGTTCTTAACCTTTCAGCATCTCTCTTGGGCTCGCCCTTTTCTCACTCACAGTACCAAGTAAGAATGGTTTTGTTTGACCCCATCATGCCTGCCTCCAAGTTCTTCTGTTTTAGTCATCAATTTCCTGATCTTTCTCTCTGCTAAGAGAAGAAAGAAAAAAAAAAAAACCAAAAAACAAAAAAAAAATTTTGTTAAGAAAAAGTATAAGAAGCCATAATTTTGGAATAAGCTCATGCACTGGACTCAATAAACAGAATAAAAATCAAAACAGGGCTACGAATGCCAAAGTTTCTTTGGTCACAAAATTAAAGCTGAGTGCGGTCTCACCCTCCTAAACTCAGGAAAGATGAGACTTTTCCAAACAGATCAGTTATTATGAGATGAAGTCCCACTGGTTTGATTTTGCATCCTTTAATTCTTATAGAAACAACCTAAAAGAAAGTGATAGGAGAGACGTGACATTAGCCAATCTGCTATGGTTGTGCTGGCCTTCCCTGTCAGCACCTTTAAGAGAAAAGCTCTGCCCACCTCCAATCTCTCCCTCCAGAAGCAAGCTGGTCTCAGTTCTCTGCCCCCCCTTACCACTTTTTCTTAAGAGGTAGCTGTCTCTTTCTTCCTTCCCTCCTTCTCTCTCCTCTTCCCTCTATCTCCCCCCCACACACACACACTTATGCCCTCTCAACACCCTTTAAATAAACCCTGCATACTCAAGCGCTCTCTGCATGGCCTGTTCTGTCATGCGCTCCCCCCTGCACACTCCCCATCACCGTTTTTCACAATCAGCCTTGGTTTATTTGTGTATTTGTTACTTTTATTTTTTATTTGCTGTGGACGAAGTGCCTGGTAAGAGACCTTAAGGAAGAAAGGCTTACCAATTTTCCGTGCTGGTCAATTTTCTCAGTACTGTGACCAGATATCTAAGGAACTTAAAGATGGAAGAGCTTAGTTTATTTCAAACTTTGAGAGCGTGTGTGGTGATTGATCACACTGTGTCCTCAGTCAAGGCGAGATGAATGCTAACGCACAGCTACTTCCTCCTCTTCTTTGACTTTCATTCAAGAAGCCAGCCCATGGACTGGTGCTGCCCCTGTCCCCTGTGCACACAGCTTCGGTCATAGCCCTCTGGAAAAGCCCCTCAGGCATCCGTAGGAGCCTCTCCCAAGTGATTCCACGCCAGCACTCCTCACAATGAAAACTCCCCAGAATAATTTGTTCAGCTTGGGGATTTCTTGGTCTGTTTTGAGGTAGAATCTTCTCATACTGCCCATCCTGACCATGAATCCAGCAACTTCTTGTCCCAGCCTCCCGAGTGTTAAGACCACAGGTACACACTTGGTAATCCATTGGTTTTGCTTTTTGTTTTGTTTTGTTTTGTTTTGTAGCTCTGACTTCCTCCATTTACCCTGAAGCAGTGGTGGGCTCCAGTAACCAACCTAATTAATTCCATTCTGGCCTTTCTCTGACTCTGTATTTCCTCTTTAAATTTTTCCTCTCTGAAATAAGTCCCCGATGAAGTTACGTTGGATTCTAGGAACAGCCGGACTGATTGTTAAACATCTTTATAGCAGGGAATGAAGCCCCAGAGGGCAAATAACTATATAATGAGCTCAGGGACCCATGTGGGAGCCATTAAACTCTGATGGAAGCAGAGGCTGCCCTGTCAGAAAGGGGCACATTAGAGACCCACATTGCTCCTCTCGAGTCTTAGCAGAAACAGAGCTTTCTTCAGAATCTGGTTTATCACCAGAAGGGTGGTCCTTATCGACCAGCCCGCTAGCTTCCCTCTCGCAGCTGTGCAACCCTCCAGCCACTCAGTCCTTCACGGCTGCCGTTGCTTCTCTCGCACACGTTTCTTAGATTATATCAACTTGACACACACCTAGCTGTACCCGAGAAGATGGAATCTCACTTAATGAACTGGCTCTGTTAGATTGACCCATGACCATCTGTGTGGCATATTTTTGATTACCAACCCAAGACACAGCCCACAGGGCCACTTCCATCCATGGGCAGGTGGGCCTGGCTTGTAATGAAAATAGTAATAAACTATCTGAGAAAGAGTAGACGCAATCTAGCTAAGTGCAGTTCCTCCATGGTCTCTCCGTTAGGCTCTTTCTTGGACTCCAATCCTGGCTTCCCTCCATGATGTAAGCCAAATGAACCCTTTTGTCCTCCAATGCAATTTTGTTCAGCATCTTATCAGAACCGCAACACTACAAACTCTTGGGGTTCTGCCGAGCTCCCTGAAAACCGTGACACCCAAAGTCACTGAGCTCCGCGTGGGTCTTCCCAATCAAGCTGCCCTGAGTAAACGTTTCTCGCTGCTCACCTTTAATTGCCATGCTGGGATGGGCGGTCAAGTTCAGTCCCCTGTGATGCTGGAGTTTTAGCCATAACATTATGTGACGGCTTTACCGAGAAAGGTGGTTTTGAAATTATCAGCTTGTTCCTTTTCTATTTTGTTTTGTTGGTTCGGTTTTGTTTGCGACAAGGCCTCACATTATAACTCAAGCTGGAATTTGCTCTATAGTCAAAGCTGACTTCAAACCGACAGCAATCATCACACGGCAGCCTGCCAGCTGCTGGGATTATAGGTGCGAATCCATGCCCAGGGGTCAATCTGCTTCTTACTCTTTGTTTCCGTTTTCTTCATCTTTCCTCTGTCAATAACACTGACTCCAGCTTCATGCACGAGAAAACTGATTTTGCTTTATGGAATAAAGCCTCACCCCAATTCAAACGTGTAAAGTGAAAGCAGCTTTCTTTAAACGGAACATGGTGGTAAATAGAATTTTTTTGATCCTTGACAAATATAAGCAAAGGGATTGCTGTGCTTTCTCTAAGTGTTTTTATCGAACGTGCTCAGCTGTAACGAGGCCCTAGAAAGGAAAGACTACGTACAGGAAAGAGCACACTGTGAGCGAAAATGGCCCACCCAACTGGCATCAATCGCGGGCACCAGAGGAAAACCATATCTCCCATTCCCAGGAAATTGGGGCCACAGCTGACACTAGAGTCTATGTGTCTTATCTTTCGTCTTTCTATGCAGGGAGAAACTGCACCAGGTGGAATATGGTTGAGAATTTCTCTTTCACCAGTTATGGCCCAGACTACAAGTAAATGCTTTTGTCCACTTCTAATTACACCAGGCTGTTTCTTCATGAAAGTGAGCATTTGGATGAGATGTCAAACAACAGCAAGGGTTTCTGGGAGCAGTGTGACGGACCATAGAGTGAGCTGCTGGTGATACCGTATAAAGCTGACAGTCCCAGAGTTTCTGCTCCCAGCTCACCAACACTGGACTTGAAGAGACTGTAGCTCTTGCAGCAGGAACCCTGTGTTCTCCCATCCTTCCCTTCCCTTACCAGCACCCATGGTTCTTTGCCCCCTTTGACAGAATGGAAAGCTGACTATTTTGGAGTCTGTAGAGCAGGCTTGTCTTGTCTCCCTGGTGAACTCCTGTTGGCAGCGGACAGCAGGCTTTTCTTTTCTTTTGTTTTCCTATTCTTTGTGGCTTTTCGCCCATTTGCGGCTTGTTTTCTGCAGTTGTCTTATGAACAAAAAAAAAAAAACGGGGCTTCTTTCCAACTCTTTGAGAAGGCAATTAAGATGCTTTGTGCTTTGTTTTCGATTTGGGTGACTGTTAGGAGTCAGAGAGAAACAGATGTACTTGGAGATCTGTGCTGTGGTTTGCATGGGAACAAAAGCACTAATTCTGTCCTAAGGATCCATAGAAGAGTTTTGCTTATGACTTGGTGAGAGATGACTTTCCCGAGCTACTCAGCATGGCACATACGGCTACGTGTGCATAAAGTGGAACATATGACTGTGTGTGCATAAAGTGGCACATGTGACTGCATGTGCACAAGTGGCACATATGACTGAACATGCATAAAGGGTATTCTGAACCAGTGCAGCTCTCTTCTTGAGGTAACTGGCTAATGCTCTCATGAACACATCATCTCTGCCTTTTCAGTTCATGTTCTTTTCTGGAGAATTCACATTTTAGTTCTGTGATACATGTGTAGTCGCTAGCATACATACGTGTTCACAGACACAGACACACACACACACACACACAGACACACACGGCTGGTTTGCTATTTTAGTTTGGGTGTTTTGGTTTTTGGGTTTTGTTTCTGTTGTTTCTGAAGCAGCGTCTCTCTATGTAGCCCTGGCTGTCCTGGAACTGCTGTGTAGACCAGGCTGTCCGCGAACTCACCGAGGTCCACCTGCCTCTGTCTTCTGAGTACTAGGACTAAAGGATGCACAACCAAGCTCAGCAATTTGGTTTGCTTGATTAAAACTTTTCCATATTTGTCTAGTTTATCCTTTCTGTTTAGATAAGAAAAAAGATGGCCAATGATTCAAAATTATTGGGAGAATTATTTTATAATCCATCATGGTTGGAGTAGAGATATATAAAAATCAGATTGTTAAGAACAGAAAGAAGATAAAAAGTTAAAGAAACTTGGAAAAAGTTTTACTTTTAAAAATTGGTTGGTCATTTACAAGGCTTGTAAATCCTAATGTTTAGCAATATGAATAGCCACGGCTTGTTTCAATTTGTCTTAAATTTAATTTGGACTTAATCATGTGTCTCTAGACCTGGAAAATTTGTACTACCGTGCTGTTTTTCCTTAGAACTAAAGCTTTCCCATGAGCAGACCTCTGACAAGTAAGAGCATTTAAACTCAAGGATCTAAAGATGTGCTCAGCTCTTGCTTGTTAATGATGTTAACAGGCATCTTGCTTGGGTTAATGTAATTTTCTGGCCTCAAGAACAGCAATTTTGGGAGCTTCGTTGTCACAGAAATGACTTACTCGTCTGGTGCCTTAACAGAGGATCTAAGAGTGATGAAACAGAGTCAGTTTGCAGATGGGTGCCACATGACCGACCAGCAGAACGACTCACAGGCAAGCTGAAGTGGAAAACAGCTCTCCAGTGAGGATTTGAGTAACCCAGGCTTCTCCAGTGCGGATTTGAGTAACCCGGGCTTCTCCAGTGCGGATTTGAGTAACCCGGGCTTCTCCAGTGCGGATTTGAGTAACCCGGGCTTCTCCAGTGCGGATTTGAGTAACCCGGGCTTCTCCAGTGCGGATTTGAGTAACCCGGGCTTCTCCAGTGCGGATTTGAGTAACCC